>RJWK010014393.1:0-21945 GCA_004363435.1 Platanista minor | reverse complement strand
CCTCCATACTGTTTTCCATAGTGGCTGCACTAATTTACATTTCTATCAACAGTATAAGAGGGTTCCCTTTTCTCCACACCCTCTCCAGCATTTATTATTTGTAAAAGCAGTCACTTTTCACTCCTTCCTTCCCCACCTCCCTAGCCCCTAGCAATCATGAACCTATATTCTGTCTCTATGGATTTGCCTATTCTGAACATCTTATATAAATGGAATCATACATTATGTGGCCTTTTGTGGTTGGCTTCTTTCATTTATCATAATGTTTTCAAGGTTCATCCATGTTGTATCATGTTTCAGTACATTATTCCTTTTTAAGGTTGAATAATATTCGATTGTATGGATATACAATAATTTGTTTATCCATTCATCAGTTGGTGGACATTTGGGTTGTTTCCACTCTAGAGCTATGATGAATAATGTTGCTATAAACATTTGTGTACAAGTTTTAGTATGAACATGTTTTTAATTATCTTGGTTGAAACCTATGAGTGGAATCGCTAGGTCATATGATAGCTTTAGGTTTAACCTTTTGAGGAACTACTAGATTGTTCCAAAGTGGCTGCACCATTTTACATTCCTATCAGCAATGGATGAGGGTTCCAATTTCTCCCCATCCATCCCAACACTTATGAGCCATTTTTTTCCTTTCTTTTATAGCCATTCTATTAGGTGCAAAGTAGTATCTCACTGTGGTTTTGTTTTGCATTTCTTAATAACTAATGGTGTTGAGCATCTTTTCATGTGCTTCCTAGCAATTCGTATTTCTTCTTTGGAGAAATGTTTATTCAAATACTTTGCCCATTTTTATTTTTTTTTATTTTATCTTTTTTTGCAATACACGGGCCTCTCACCGTTGTGACCTCTCCCGTTGCGGAGCACAGGCTCCAGACGCGCAGGCCCAGTGGCCATGGCTCATGGGCCCAGCCACTCTGCAGCATGTGGGATCCTCCCGGACAAGGGCACGAACCCATGTCCCCTGCATCGGCAGACGGACTCTCAACCACTGCGCCACCAGGGAAGCCCACTTTGCCCATTTTTTAAAAATATTTATTTATTTTATTTTTGGCTGTGTCAGGTTTTTAGTTGCAGCACGTGGGTTCTTCATTGTGCTGAGTGGGCTCAGTAACTGAGGAGTGCGGGCTCTGTAGTTGTGGCTTGCGTGCTCAGTAGTTGCAGTGTGCAGGCTTAGTTGTCCCACGGCATGTGGGATCCTAGTTCCTCAACCAGGGATCGAACCTGAGTCCCCTGCATTGGAAGGTGGATTCTTAACCACTGGACCACCAGGGAAGTCCCTGCCTATTTTTTAATTGGGCTTTTAAAATTCTTGAGTTGTAAGTATTCTTTATTTATTCTGGATACTAGACTCATCAGATGCATGTTTTACAAATATTTTCTTCCATTCTGTAGGTTGTCTTTTCCCATACTATTATGGCACAGAAGTTTTAAAATTTTGTCTAAGTCCAAGTTATCTATTTTTCCTTTTGTTTTTTGTGCTTTTGATGTTATATATCAGAAACTACTGCTTAAACCAAAGTTACGAAGATTTTCACCTATTTTCTTTCTAAGAGTTTTGTAGTTTTAGCTCTTATATTTGGATGTTTCATACATTTTGAGTTAATTTTTGTACCTGGTGTGAAGTAGGATCTAACTTCATTCTTTTGCACATGGATGTTTAGTAGTCCCTGAACCATTTGTTCAAGTTCTCTCTCCTGGCCTGTAGTTGGCTGTCTTCTGCCTCTGTCTCTTCATCTGGTCTTCCTTCTAGGCTTGTCTCTGTCAAATTTCCCTTATATATAAGGACATCAGTCATTACTGAATTAGGGCCCACACTAGTGACCTCATTTTAACTTGATTACCTCTGTGAAGACCCTGTCTCCAAATGAGGTCACATTCTGAGGTCCTAGGGGTTAGAATTTCAACATATGAATTTTGGAAGTCACAATTCACCTCACAACAGTTATCAGTTTTGTTCAGTTTGCCAGCTTGTTGTTTTGGCTTTTTTTCCTGCTTTTATTATTTTTTGCTCATCTTCTTAAGTATTAGAAAAGGAGCAAACTATTAGGACATTTCAATCAACTTTCTTAACCTGGAATCTTCTTCGGTTTCCTTTGTAACTCTTGAATCACAAAGTGTTCATTCTACTCCTTGCCTTCACTGCCTATACGAAGAACCACATCTGCACAGTCCAATTTGTAGCCACTCGCCACAAGGGGCTATTAAGCACTTGAAATGTGTCTAGTGTAAATTGAGATGTACTCTAAGCTAAAACACACATTGATTAAAAGACTTAGTATAGGGCTTCCCTGGTGGCGCAGTGGTTGAGAGTCCGCCTGCCGATGCAGGGGACACGGGTTCGTGCCCCGGTCCGGGAAGATCCCACGTGCCGCGGAGCAGCTGGGCCCGTGAGCCGTGGCCGCTGAGCCTGTGCGTCTGGAGCCTGTGCTCTGCAACGGGAGAGGCCACGACAGTGAGAGGCCCACATACCGCAAAAAAAAAAAAAAGACTTAGTATAAAATAAGAAATCATATAAATGAAAAATAAAAGATGGGGAGGAGGGAAAAATTAGGGGTAGGAGATTAACCAACACAAACTACTATACATACAATAGATAAGCAACAAGGATTTACTGTATACCCAATATCTTTTAATAACCTATAATGGAATATAATCTGCAAAAAAACTGAATCACTATGCTGTACACCTGAAACTAATACAATATTGTAAATCAACTATACTTCAATAAAAAAGTAAATAAAAATAAATAAAAGATTTTAAATATAAATTGTATTTTAAGTTACATATGTGGCTTGCACTTGTGGTTCATATTATATTTCTATTTATTCTCTATATTTCTAGAAATATACTTTATATATCTAGAAATATACTTTATATTTCTAGAAATATACTTTACATTTCTAGCACTGACCTAGACTTTAGAAACCCAAAATGTCTGATACCCACCCTGATGGTGGGCAGTGGTTGGGGTTGTTGGGTTACCTTGTATATCCTTCCCAAGGACACGGTGATTTGCTGGTAACTGTTTTGTTGAGACAGAAAACACACAAATTAAGTCCTTATCAGGTCACTGTGCTAGTTAATTCTTCAGTGGGGCATCTCAGTATATATCTACCAGTTCAAGGTATCAATTATCATCATGCCCTGGTGTGTTCCTTGCCTCTCCCGATCTCACCTATCACCTTTCATTTCGGAACAAAGTCCCCAGGCTCTGGTACGTGCTAGTTGGGTTGCAGCTTCACTCTGAGGCAGCCTGCATTTAAGTAATAATTTATTCTCTGAGCCTCACTCTTCCAGCCTTTGCAAAGGATTTGCCAAATGCATCTCAAGATGAAGACAGGTTCCCCTACCCCTTTGTCTTTCCCTTCTGTCATTTTAGAATTTGTAAGATGATGTAAATTTCCCTTCATCTTGTCTGAGATGAAAGTGTAAATGAGTAATACCCACTGAAAAATGTAAACCTTGAGGAGCCCAGAGCTCCTATTTGAGGAAAACTTCAAATATCCATTCCAGATCACACACAGGCCACCCAGAGGGAGGCATCCATTGTGAAATTCAATTACCAGACCTCAGTTCAGCTGCTCCCTGGAAGACCAATTAATTTCTCCCCCTTTTCTGCGTGTGGAGGCTCTTTATAAAGCCGCAATTAAGGATTTTCCAGAGGCAGAGAATGTCTTCCCTTTTATTTATTTATTTATTTGGCGACACGCTGACCTCTCACTGTTGGGGCCTCTCCCGTTGTGGAACACAGGCTCTGGACGCGCAGGCTCAGCGGCCATGGCTCACGGGCCCAGCCGCTCCGCGGCATGTGGGATCTTCCCGGACCGGGGCACGAACCCATGTCCCCTTCATCGGCAGGCGGACTCTCAACCACTGCGCCACCAGGGAAGCCCATGTCTTCCCTTTTAGGTAAATATAATGAACAGGAAATGGACCTTTATTCTTCTTTTGCTATGGGAGGGGCTCCCAGGGGCAAAAAGCAGCCTACACCCTGTGGACAGAGCCCCACTTCCAAGTCTCTACCAGGCAGGTTTCCTGGGTCAGCCAAGGGAGTGGGAATCCTGGCATAATTTCTTTTTCCACATTTATAGAGGATCTCCTGTGGCCAGACACTGGGGAAACCACAGAGAACAAAGTCTCTGCAAGCTTACAGTCCAGCGGCAGCAAAACAAGAGCTAACAACATATGAGCATCATGGGATTCTGTGAGGGTGAGGGACAGCTGTGTGATAGCAATTAGATACCTCAACTGATTGTCCCTTTTTAATTTTTTTTTTCTATTCTGTTGTAGTTTCTTTTTATTGTTTTTTGCGACAGAACCCTTTCAGTGAAGCAAATCTTATGAGGAAAAAGCACAGTATGTAAAAGAGACATCAGTGGGAACTGCTCTGGTTGATGGGGGGATGGGTACAGCAAAGCCTCCCAGAATAAACCCTCCCCTTGCTGCCTAAGGCAGCCCCTGAACTTCCATCAGGCACAGTTTAAAAACCACTGGGTTGAGAAATTATCTCCAGAATGTGCCTCTACTATCCTGCAAAAACCCTCCCCAAGCTGGAGCAGTAGGCAACCACCTTCTCACCTCGACGTTGTCCAAATCTGAAAACTCAGCCTTCTAGTAGCAACATCAGTAGCACCTAACTCATCAAGTTGTTGCAAGAATTAAACATGAGGTATGCAGAACATAGTAGGTGCACAGTAAATGGCCACTGTTATTTTCATTATTATTCAATCTTGTACTCTGAGACTCAGCATCAATTTTCCCCTATCCATGCTCACACACTGACAAATGGGGTTGTGTCCTGCCCCATTGTGTCTGTATTCCCATCCTAGTCACCTGT
This sequence comes from Platanista minor, assembly GCA_004363435.1. NCBI lineage: Eukaryota > Metazoa > Chordata > Mammalia > Artiodactyla > Platanistidae > Platanista > Platanista minor. The sequence continues at coordinate 17,090 of RJWK010014393.1, read as the reverse complement.
CCTGTCCCCAGGCCTATGTCTGGTTCTGAGCTGGAGCACTTCTTACCTCCTTTTCACAGGGTGGACAGTCCTTCCAGGCTCCTGCTTTGAATGGAAAGGCTCTTAGCTCCAGATCACTGTTTCACAGGGCCCGAAGGCCACATCTCCTGACCTGCATGGATACTAAAACCTCTGTCCCTAGTCCTTGAAGTCCATGGATGTCCCCTGGGGGCTGCTGTAATATCAGCTGAGAGTTGACTGTGCTTGCTTTAAGATCACACTTATTTTCAGGCACTTAAGGATTTCCCTTTTCTCCTTCTAAACTCAGGTGTATATTAAAGAGATATGTTTTGGGACTTCCCTGGTGGTCCAGTGGTTAAGACTCTGCTCCCACGGCAGGGGGCCAGGGTTTGATCCCTGGTCAGGGAACTAGATCCCGCATGCTGCAACTAAAAATCCCACAACTAAAAGATCCCGCGACTAAAAAAGATCCCGCATGCCGCAACGAAGATCCGGTGCAGCCAAATAAATAAATAAATTTCTTTTTTGTTAAAAAGATATGTTTTAAGATTTCTATCCAGCATTTCTCTGTGTTTGTAGCTGGAACAAGGGTCCACATAAACTTGCCATATTGCCAAATCAGAGTCCTCTCTTTCAAATAATTGTGCAAAGATTTCACGTTCACTTTTATTCTTTTGCTCTACTACAAGCCTGATTCTCTTTCTTACTATGCTGTAGATTTCTGTCTCGTGTGGGGGTTATGTCCTAACTTTAACACTACAAGGAGAAAATTACCTGTTGCCAAAATTACCCTTGAAAATTCTGTATAAATTACCTTTTAATCACCAGGACTTGGATCTTTAGGAATTAACTTCTTTGGCTTTTCTTCCCATTCAGCTGTGGCTCTTTTTCCCTGGTGCAGTGAGAGCCCAAGTCTACTGAGAAAGGAAGTAAGAAGGATAATAGGGTAAATGTAAAATAATACATATAAATTTTATCTAATAATTGAACCTGTATAATTTATACTGAATCTATCATAGTCTTTACATCCTTACATCATGACACAACTTTTCTTTTTATGAGTCAAACCGTCTTCCAAGAAGGGGGCCAGTTAAATGGAAGTCCCCATTTGTGTTCTGCTGAGCACTTTAGAGGGTGTTGGATGATTTTTGTACAAGAAGTAAAGGCTAAGGAGAGAAGAGTCATTTTGTGTACAAGAGGGAGAAGAATTTGAACAGGGGTGAGGAAGGCAATCCCAGGTAGGAGGCTGAGAAGAAGAAATGGAGGTAGTTGGAGGGAGAGAAACAAGGAGCCAGAGAGAAGGTGAGAGGATGGAGACCATATGGGGTGACATGGTGAGGGGTTGTCATGGGAGGCGTGGCTGAAGCTTAGGAACTGCCACGTCTAAAGACAACTTGAAGTTATTTTGTAACAAGCGATAGATTCCTCCTTTGCCCGTCGCACCCAAATGTTTTTTGTAAGCTCTGCAGTACTCACACAAAAATTTTTGAGTTGGAGTTTATGTATGGGAATTAAGGAAGGGGTGAAACTTTACATCTGATAAACATAGTGCAGAATCATAATCGCTTATACAGTGTGGTGTCTGTTCTGGGCGCTTTATATACAGTGATTTACTCCATCTTTATAACAACCTTGAAAGGTAGGTGTTCTTATCATCTCCATTTTACAGATGAGGAAACTGAGGCCCAGAGAGGTTAACTAGCCCAAGATCACACTTAGAGTAAGAATTGGAACCAAGATTCAGACCCAGGAAGTTTGTGCCCAGAGTCCACACTCAACACTGAACCCCACCACCTTTCTAGGCAGATGTACCAGAAGCCTGGAGTCAGAGGTGCACAAAAGTGGCCCCCAAAATTCACAGGACTTTCTTTAGCACTTTCGAACAGGTACTGTTCTAAGTCCTGAACAAGCATTAACCTGCATAGAAGGGCAAGTGGGAGATTTGAACCCATCTTGGGTCAATCTCAAGAGGCTGGTTAATACACAGCTAAAATATGGGTTGTGTGCCTTAGCTTACTGACTCCTCATAGCCACTTTGTGAGGCTGGCATTATATCCATGAACAGATATGAAGACCCAGGATGAAGGAGGTGACATTCCCTACCCAAGTTCACAGGAATGTAAGACATTCACATCATGAAGCTGGAATTTGAATTAACATCTGTCTAGCTCCAAAGCCAGGCTCCCTTAGCCTCCTAAAATTCAAAGTATCTTCAAGGTTAGGAGGCTGCTGGTGCCCAGTGCCAGGAGGAGGGAAGCAAGCAAGTTGTTTGCAACAGTTCATCAGATTAGTGAGGCAGTCACTGGCTCATCCAAGCAGCTAAACGGCATCTAAACATGTTTCAGAAGCACTTAACAGAGGCTTTAGAGATGGTTCCTCCAAGTCAGGAGTCTGCATCCAGGAAGAGTGACATGGCATGACAGGGAAGCTGTGAATTGGACATGGCACACAGCTTCCCCAACCGACAAACAACCTCTGCTAAGTTCTAAGTTCTCTGCTCAGGTGTTGACAAATACAGCCATGGGAATGAAAGGGCTGGAAACTGGCTTGAAATAACACCCACATTTCATTCCCAAGTTCAAAAGCCACAGTCTATCATGAAACATCCAAGGTCTCAGCATGTGCTGCCAGAGAGGCCAGGTGGGCCACAGGCTAAGCAATCCTCCTACAGGACGGGAGACATAAGGAGCAGAATAAGTCCCCCACCCCATGCCATGGCTGGGATAGGATGAAGCTGCCTCTCCAGAACACAGGTCCAATACAGACGGCCAACAGGCACATGAAAAAATGCTCAACATCGCTAATTATTAGAGAAATGCGAATCAAAACTACAATGAGGTGTTACCTCGCACCGGACAGAATGGCCATCATCAAAAAATCTACAAACAATAAGTGCTGGAGAGGGTATGGAGAAAAGGGAACCGTCATGCCCTGTTGGTGGGAATGTAAATTGATACAGCCACTATGGAGAACAGTATGGAGGTTCTTTAAGAAACTAAAAATAGAACTACCATACGACCCAACAATCCCACTACTGGGCATATATATGGAGAAAACCATAATTTGAAAAGATAAATGCACCCGTATGTTCATTGGAACACTATTTACAATGACCAAGACATGAAAGATATAGATAGATAGATAGATGGATAGATAGATAGATATAGATATACACACACACACACATATATACATATATATAACGCAATACTACTCAGCCATAAAGAAAGAATGAAATAATGCCATTTGCAGCAACATGGGTGGACCTAGAGATTATCATACTAAGTGAAGTAAGCCAGACAGAGAAAGACAAATATCATATGCTATCACTTATATGTGGAATCTAGAAAAGAAAAAAAAAAAGATACAAATGAACTTATGTGCCAAACAGAAATAGACCCACAGACATAGAAAACAAACTTATGGTTACCAAAAACGAAAGTGGAGGAGCAATAAATTAGGAGTTTGGGATTAACATATACATACTACTATAGTAGTAACATATATAGTAGTTACTACTGTATAGCACAGGGAACTATACTCAATATTTTGTAATAACCTACAAGGGAAAAGTATATGAAAAAGAGTATACATAAATATATATATACATATGAATCACTTTGCTGTATACCTGAAACTAACACAACATTATAAATCAACTATGTTTCAATTAAAATAAAAAGTAAAATTAAAAAAAAACAATGCCAGTCTAGAAGGGGACTTGGCATGTGAAGCAGGGTCACTGAGTCAAACCTGATTATAGGGACTGAAGCATAGGAGAAGAATTGAGGCTGAAGTTTCATAAGTGTCCCAGTTACAACTGCTAAATAACATAACACTCCAAACTTAGTGGCTTAAGACAGAAACCATTTATTTTTCTCACGAGCATACAGTTTGGGCAAGGTTCAGGAGGGAGAGCTCATCTTTGCTTATGCAATGTCAGCTGAGACAGCTCCCTGAGGCTGGGGGGTCCCTTTCCAAGATAGCTCACCCATGTGATTGGCATGTTGGTGCTGGCTGCCAGTTCTCCATATAGGACTCTTCTCAAACCTGCTTGGGCTTCCTCACAGCATGGTGGCAGTGTTTCAAGAAAGAGATTTCCAAAAGACAGAAAGTGGAGGCTGCCAGTTTCTTAAGGCCTGTGCCTGGAAACTGGTACAACATCATTTCTACCATATTCATTAATCAAGCATTCACAGAGCCCAGACACAAGGGAAGGGGACAAAGATCCCATCATTCACTACGGGGAGTATCAAAGAACTTGGGGGCAATATTTTAAAACTGCCAGCATGAGAACTTCCTCTTGTATCCTATTACCACAGGGAAAGCATAGCAAAAAGTTTCATTTTTGTCTGCCTCCCCCATTCATTATGGGAGATGGCTGGACTATTGTACTGGGGATTCAGAAACTGTCTTTAGCTTCAGTAGGAAAGAAAGAAGACGTGGTTGATTAGTGACTCCAAGGACAAAAGGGTGGGCAGTGGAAGCATATGTGCCAAGTGTTTGCCATTTATCTCCCAAGGGGTGGGTCCAGATTCTGTCTCTGGAAACTACCTTTCTCTGTCTTGTCTCTCCATTGCTTCAGAAACTTCATTTCATTTATTCGTTCATGCATGCATGCATTTCTTCCTTCTTACATTGATTTAAGCAATATTTAATAAGCACCTGTTCTGCTCTAAATACAGTAGTGCAGTAGTGATGAATAAAGCAGATATGGAAACTGCACCCCTGGAATGTACATACACTACGGGGGAGTCAGACAATGAGTAGGTAAACAAATATGTAATTAAAATGTGATAAATGCTATGAAGAAGCCCAAAGGGGGCACTACTGTGACCTGTGCAGGAACCCAGCAAGGACATCCATTAGCTACGGAGAAGCATCCAGGGGACTACACAGAACCTGTCTTCAACAGCCACACCATATGGCAGTGAAGAGCAATGGCTACAGTGAACTGATCACACTTCCTCCTAGTTCCCTACAGAACTTTACTGATGCCCTAAGCCCAAATCGTCCCTAGGCTTTGAAAATCCAGGGATCAGGGGAGGCTTGAAAAGGAAGATTTGGGGCCTTTTTACAAATGTGGGCATGTGAGCACTCAAATTAGTGAAAAATCAAGAAAAAATGGCCATATTTATGCCTGCAAGCTGGCAAAGTGGGTCATTCTGATTATTCCAGTTTAAAAATCCCAAGCACATAACCTGTACTGAGACCCTAGAGCTTGGTGAGTAGCGAATCTGGTTATAAACTGAAAAAGCTGGGCAGGCTATGGGATGGGAGAGAATGGCTCATTTGAGCCAGTACTGGGGCTAGAGTTACTGGCCCCTCCAACTCAGAGCAGGGTTTTCCTTGGTAATTGGAGAAGGGCTGAGCCTGCAGTAGATGTCAAGAGGCCTCAGTTGTAGGGCAGAGAGGAGGCAAGAATAGGAACTGGGCAGAGGTTGGTGGATATCTCATGAGCCGTTCTTTGTTAGGTAGCCAAAAAAAAAAAAAAAAAAAAATAGAATTGAAAAGGCATGGGCTTAAGGGCAATAAAGGCAACTGCCCTCAGATGCAATAATCCGGTTGCAATAATCTAGTCGGTTTTAATCTGGCTGCAAATAATAGGAAATCCAACTAAAACTACTTATGCAAAAGGGGATGTTATTGGCTCATAATCCAAGGGTATCTGGCTTCAGGTGCAGCTTGATCAGAAGATCAGGTGAACTCACCAGCTCCTAGTTCCCTCCACCCCTTCCTTGTGCCTCTTCAGTTGCTGGCTTGAGTTCCAGGCCTCATGTACTAACAAGATGGGAGCAGCAGATGCAGCTCTTATGTGTTTTTAGATTGCATGTACTGCAGAAAAGAGAGAGTCTCTTTTCCAGAATCCCAAGTAAAAATCTTACTGTATCTCATCGGCTTTGACTGGGCCACATGCCCACCCAGGAACAATTGTTGGGGCCAGAAGAATGAGATGTGTTGAGTGAGGAATCTCACCCCCAGAGTGGAGAGTGATTTCAGTTTCATCAAATTCCCTATGGACTGATTATGGGGCAGAGTGTTTTCTCCGAGGAAAATTGGGATGTGAATACTAGAAGAAGGATGAATGGATGTGGGTGGGGTCCATTGGTGAGCTCAAGGAAGACACTGTATCTAAAAGTGGGAACAGCACTGTCCCTAGAGCGCATGGGACCCTAGACAAATATATTTTGGGGAGCCCCCTGCTTATGTAAATAATTTGATTAGAATTATAAAATTCCTGGGCCTGTGTGAGGTATAGTGATTTACTGAGATTTATTTATGGGTACAGAAGAGATACGTATGTGCACATGAAGATTCTTTGCGGTACCCATCACTTTCTGTACTTTGCTGTCAAATGTGCTGTTCTGGGCTAATGTCCTATCTCCCACTCTGAGAAAAAGGCAGTAACACTATTATTGTTTACAATGCCATGTTCTTCAGTCTCTGTTTATATTGAAACAATACAGATCTTCTTGCCTCTACATTTCCCTAATACCTTTTATTTAATGATGGTTACACCATTACTCAAGGAGCTGCATCATCCCTTGTGCTGCCAGTGAATACTGGCTTCCATTGACTCTCAAAGGTCGTGCTTCCTTGATGATGACCATTGATAGAAGTCTTACCCAGAGTATGGAGAATCTGTGAATGATCATTTTCTGGTCATGTTAAATTTACAACTTGGAATTTTTAGTTGTTAGTATAGAACAACATGTCTTGTAACCATGTCTTCTCTTGAGCACTTTGGGTTCCAATCACTGCATTCCTAAAATGGGATCTGTTTCAGTGTTGACCTCACTCCTGGCTACTACACCCCACTACCACTGGGGAGCATAGATGAGGAGCCCATGGGTGAGCAAGGACAGTTCCATACATGCAGAGACTGTTTGTCCTCATCCAGCATAGCCTAAGGCCACCCCAGAAAAGCAGGACTTGCTTTATCACTCAGAGGCAAGAAAGGACACTGATAGGCCCGTGGACACTGCAGAACAATGAGTAGGCACAGCCACACCCAGAGGACTGTCTGACACCTGACTCAAGGCCTGCGGAAAGGTTGGAGTCCAAGAGCAGAAAGTGCACAGGGTAAGGACACCTGTTGCCACCCTGCAGCCATGGGTGCTGCAGACCAGAGGTGGCACTAGAGTCTGAACACAGATGTGTGAGAGCCACTGCCCAGGCCCATGTATATGAGTCAGGCCCGAGGGTCAGTGGTAGGCCATTAATAGCCCAGAGCTCCAAACCCCTCCTGCATCTCTTGTGAGTCACTCAAACTCTGTGTGTCAGCATCATTCTAGAAACTCAGTCTCATGTGCTACCACAAAAGGAATGCCACAGCAGCCAGAGAGAGTTTTCTGCTCCTGTGCCACCCTCCTGAAGGAGGTTCCGCTGCGAGGCCCCAGGACCACCCCACAGGCACGATCCTGGAGCTCCTCAGGTCATCTGATCAACCCAACAAGTAGGAGAGAGGGTTGCAGACCACTTGGAAGGGGCAAAGTAGGACAGAAACCCACGCGGACCCCAGTTCAGGCTCAGGGAGACCCATGCAGATGGCACTGCCCACCCTAGCCAGTCCTAGCCCCCAGAGGCATTCTTAGAGAAATTTCAGGTGTGTTTCTGGCAACTAGGACTTAACATAGAACCAGATCTGAGCTTAGGGCACCAGACCTGAATACTACTGCTAGCCCCATCCAGTCTCAGACACCAAAAGGGGGCTTCCTTCGAGAAAGGCACTCCAAAGTGCAGGGCCCCTCAGGTGTGAGGCTGAAGCAGGAGCCCACGCCTGCCTGGATCTCAGGGCAGTACTGAGTGGGAGCTAGCTGTGTGTGGAAACCAGATTCACAGTTCAGCTTCACACATTCACTGAGCCCCTGCTAAGAGCCAGACACAGGGTGGAGAAAATTTGAAACCTGTGAGGCCACAGCATGTTGAGGTGCTGCCAGAGCAATTACCCGCTGATTGCATGGCATTGCTTCACTCCTTTCCAGATTGCTTGAAATGGAGAGCAGCCCCATGCATCCAAGGGCCTGTTTACACCTCACTGCACCCACTATTTCATTCCGTCCCATAAATATTAAATAACAGGAAACACCAAGGTTTATTCTGTGTATTCCAGGCATTCATTTATATACCTCATTAGTTTCTAGATAGAGCTACTGGGTGGGGAGTGGGGGGTTTGGAGACAGTGAGAAGCCCAAAGAGGTGCATCAGGAGGAGCCCATCCCAAGACTGGGGATTGTCAGTGAAGACAATTCTCTTTCTAGCTTCCTTCCTCTTGGGTTCCTTTCATACCTCATGCCTTAGGAAAGACCCCATTGGTTGTAAGAAGGAGAAAATGACTCAGAAAATGAGACTCCTTGGGCTTCCCTGGTGGCGCAGCGGTTGGGAGTCCGCCTTCCAATGCAGGGGACACGGGTTCGTGCCCCGGTCCGGGAGGATCCCACATGCCGCGGAGCGGCTGGGCCCGTGAGCCATGGCCGCTGAGCCTGCGCGTCCGGAGCCTGTGCTCCGCGGCAGGAGAGGCCACAGCAGTGAGAGGCCTGCGTACCGCAAAAAAAAAAAAAAAAAAAAAAAAGAAAATGAGACTCCTGAGGGCTCACATGAGGAGGCAGAGATAATAGCTAGGCAGATAACTATGGCACTTATGTTCAGCTGAGAAGAGGGCTGAATAGCTTGAAAAATAGGGGGATTTCAGAGAATTATTGAAGGAAAAGAGAAGGAAAGATGCAGTGTGGGAGGGTACAGACCAGGAATTCTAATGAGTGCCTGCTCTGTGACGTGAGAGGCAAACGCCCTTCTCTGTCTCCCATGAAAACTTCAGTGAAACATCTTTCTCATTAATGTCCTGTGTATTCCCAAAGCTCCGTCATGCCCAAAGCTCCACCAATGGCAAGCCATTGAAGATTGTATTTCTTCCTTCCCTAGGGTTGCCTTAGAAAATCACCATCAACTTGATGCCTTAAAACAACAGAAATTTACTCTCTCACAGCTCTAGAGGCCAGAAGTCCAAAATCAAGGTGTTATCAGGACCTTACTCTTTCCAAAGGCTTTAGGCTTTTCCAGCTTCTGGCAGCCCCAGGAATTCCTGGCTTGTGGCCACATCACTCCAGCCTCTGCCTCCATCTCCATCTCCAGCTTCTTGCCTTCTCTGTTATCTCCTCTTCTGTTTCTTATAAAGATACTGATCATTGGATTTAGGGCTCACTCCAATGATCCAGGATAATCTCATCTCAAAATCCTTAATTACACCTGCAAAACCCTTTTTCCCATTAGGTGACCTTCACAGGTTCTGTGGATTAGGATGTGAACATGTCTTTTTAGGGGAGCCACAATTCAACTCATTGCTGGGGTAACAACTGATACTGAAGATTTGGGAACAGTTAAAAAACAAAATTCGGGGCTTCCCTGTTGGTGCAGTGGTTAAGAATCCACCTGCCAATGCAGGGGACACGGGTTCAATCGCTGGTCCCAGAAGATCCCACATGCTACGGAGCCACTAAGCCCGTGTGCCAAAACTACTGAGCCTGTGCTCTACAGCCTGCGAGCCACAGCTACTGAGCCCACGTGCCACAACTACTGAAGCCCACGCACCTACAGTCTGTGCTCCGCAACAAGAAAAGCCACTGCAATGAGAAATCCGCGCACCACGATGAAGAGTAACCCCTGCTTGCCACAACTAGAGAAAGCCCGCGCACAGCAACAAGACCCAACACAGCCAAAAATTAAAAAAACAAACAAATAAATAAATAAATAAAATTTTTTAAAAAACAAAAAACAAAATTCAACTGAGTAAATTTTAAAGATCTTATTGGCTTTATTCAATGATTCATGGATCTGGCAGCATCCCATCTAGCAGACAGAAAGGGGCTCTGAGGAGCTGTACGAAATGAAAGAATTTTATAGGCAGAAGGGAGCAGGAACAAGAAACTTATACTAGGCAAAAAGTGGGTTGGTTATGTCAAGGTCACATTCCTTTAGGGGATGGCAGGCGTCTGTCAGGCAGGTTACCTAACTAGTCCTGATCAGGTGATTCCTGATTGACTGAGTTAAGATTCCATTCCTGGGAGAGTCAAAACTGTAATTAATTCTTGGTTTGGAGACCTGGGGCTTAGCATAAGCGACTCCATTTGGGGCCTGTTGTCTTGTTTTTAACAGAACAAAGAAAAGGTGTCATCACAGAATGAACAATGTGTTTAAATCGAGCATTAGACATGGCTGTGGCCAATGTTCCCCTCCTGGGCACATCTTCTTGGGTACCTGACTCCTTTCACCCTGGCCTGTTTCCAAATTCTCTCTTCTCCATCTCCCCTCTGTATGTGATGTACAAAAATCCGTTAAAACAAAGTACTAAATAAGGGTTGATAATAAGGCAAAGATATGAGACAAATACAAAAGACAATACTTAGATAAAAGTGCAAATCCCTCGTGCTTAATCACTAACAGCAGAACAGCAAGGCTGGACCCTCAGCAGGTATCATCTGCATAATCAATAGGTCTCTTGAAATACTTTCCCAAACAGAAGAGCAATTCTCTCTCAAGGAAGAACTCTACTATCTGTCTGTAGAGAGCAGTAAGCACAGACTGCTTATAAAATAACAAGCTTTCTCCCAGCACCTGAAAGCCTTGAAACTGGCCCCTCTGGTTTCCTGTGAATCTGATCAGACAGAGAACTTGGGCTTCCCTGGCTCCTTGTTCAGGAAGGGATTTTTCAGAGACCAAGAGAGTTCTCCCTCCACAGAACATTCAGTTAGGCCGTGGCCATCCATGTTTTCTCTTTAGGCCTTCAAGTTGTTCCAAAGAGAAAAGGAACCATAACATTTTTCTTTTTATAAATTTGTTTATTTATTTTTGGCTGGGTTGGGTCTTTGTTGCTGTGTCTGGTCTTCCTCTAGTTGCCGCGAGCAGGGGCTACTCTTCGTTGCGGTGCGTGGGCTTCTCACTGTGGTGGCTTCTCTTGTGGCAGAGCACGGGTTCTAGGTGCACTGGCTTCTGTAGTTGTGGCATGCGGGCTAAGTAGCTGTGGCTCGCAGGCTGTAGAGTGCAGGCTCAGTAGTTGTGGTGCACAGGCTTAGCTGCTCTGAGGCATGTGGGATCTTCCCATACCAGGGCTTGAACCCATGTCCCCTGCATTGGCAGGCGGATTCTTAACCACTGCGCCACCAGGGAAGCCCAACCTTAGCATATTTATGTTAGTTATTTTTTGTTTTGTTTTGTTTTGTTTTGTTTGTTTTGTTTTGTTTTTGTTTTTTGTGGTACACGGGCCTCTCACTGTTGTGGCCTCTCCTGTTGTGGAGCACAGGCTCCGGACGTGCAGGCTCAGCAGCCATGGCTCAAGGGCCCAGCCGCTCTGCAGCATGTGGGATCTTCCCTGACCGGGGCACGAACCTGTGTCCCCTGCATCGGCAGGCGGAGTGTCAACCACTGCACCACCAGGGAAGCCCTATGTCAGTTATTTTTGAGTGTTGGGTTATATGGGGAAGGGACATCCCCTCTCTGGGTTCACTTTTTCTGTCACTAACTGTGATATTGTGCTTTATAGTAAGAAATATATATTTGGTCTTCATCCCTCTTTCTGGCACAGAGCTCCTAAACTTTGGAATTTCCTAAGTGATAAGAGCTATAAGGTGAAAGGAGCGTCGTTTTTTTTTTTTTGTTTTTGTTTTTTGGCCCCGCCACGCGGCTTGCGGGATCTCTGTTCCCCAAGCCAGGGATTGAACTCTGCCCCAGCAGTAAAAGCCGGGAATCATAACCACTAAGCCACCAGGGAACTCCCAAAAGGAGCATCTTCTGATACTCATAACAAGCCCCTTTCAACTACACCTGAGTTTATGTTAATGAATGAGGTGACTCTTGGAAAGCCCTTAAGGATGACAGCTTGTAGCCAGGGGAACCAAACTGAAATCGAGGATTGATACTTTCAGTCCCATCTCTTATGACCTCCAGGGAAGGGAAACGAGTTGGAGCTTTGAGTTTAATCACCAATTAACAATGATTTAATCAATTGCACCCGTGTACTAAAGCCTCCATAAAACCCCAAAAGGACAGGGTTCAATAAGGTTCTGGGTTGGTGAACACGTGGAGGTGCTGCAAGAGAACACGTGAGATGCTTGCTCAGACAGAGAGCGGAAGCTCCAGGCCCCTTCCCCACAAACCTTGCCCTATGCATCTCTTCCATTTGGATGCTCATTCGTATCCATTAATATCCTTTGTAATAAACCAGTAATCTAGTAAGTGAACTGGTTGCCCGAGTTCTGTGAGCTACTTTAGCAAATTAATCGAACCTGAGGAGGGGTCATGGGAACCTCGATTTATAGCTGGTCGGTCAAAAGTACCAGGTGACAATCTGGACTTTTGATCGACATCTGAATTGGGAGTAGGAGGACAGTACTGGGAGACTGAGCCCTTAACCTGTGCCATTTTTCCCTCTCTCCAGGAAGATAGTGTCAGAATTGAGCTAAATTTGTAGGACATCAGTCAGCGTCCACTGAGAATTGGAGAATTGCTTGGTGGTGTTGGAAAAACACACAAGAGGACTTCCCGGGTGGCTCAGGGGTTAAGAATCCTCCTGCCAAGGTAGGAGACACGGGTTCGAGCCCTGGTCCGGGAAGATACCACATGCCGTGGAGTAACTAAGCCCGTGCGCCGTAACTACTGAGCCTCAGCTCTAGACCCCGAGAGCCACAACTACTGAGCCTGAGTGCCACAACTACTGAAGCCCGCTCACCTAAAGCCTGTGTTCCGCGACAAGAGAAGCCACCACAATAAGCCTGCACACCGCAACGAAGAGTAGCCCCCGCTCAGTGCAACAAGAGAAAACCCGTGCGCAGCAACGAAGACCCAACGCAGCCAAAAATAAATAAATTAATTAATTTATTAAAAGGAAAAAACCACACACACACAAGACTAACACAAGGAGGGGGGACCCCCAGGACATCTGCATAGAGACCTCAGATGTTGTTCCCTTTTATCTGTTTCAATACAGGACTTTTTGTCATATTTCATTTGAAATAAGTTTAAAGACTAGTAAACTCAACGACTTTTAAGGGCTCCATCCAGTTCTAGAGGAAAGGAAATCTTGTAGGATCACTTAGGTCAGTGCTTCTCAAACTTCAAAGTATATATGAATCACCTGAGGATCTTGTTAAAATGCAGATTCAGCAGATCTAGGATGGGATCTGAGAGTCTGCATTTCTAAACAGCCCCTAGGTGATACTGATGCTGCTGGTCCATGGACAACACTTTAAGTTGCAAAGATATAGGCCACAGAAAGTTCTATTGCTTTTACTCTGAATGAGTTGAGAGCCACTGGAGAGGTTTGGGTGGACAGATGACAAGATCTGATACACATTTTTAAAGTATCGCTCTGGCTGCTGGGAGGAAAATAGATGCGGGGGGGACGGGTAGGGGGTGGTGAGGGTAGAAACAGGAAGGATAAGAGGATATTGCAATAACCCAAGTGAGAGATGAAATAATCCAGTTGAGAGATTCATTAAGAGTTCGTGCAAAAGTTTTAATATTTGATTGATTGATTGATTTTCGGCCGTGCTGTGCTGCTTGCGGAATCTTAGTTCCCCAACGAGGGATTGAACCCAGGCCCCCTGAAGTGGAAACGCAGAGTCCTAACCACTGGACTGCCAGAGAATTCCCAGTCTTTTAAATTTAATATTTAAAACTGTTTCCCAAAATATAGGACATATATCAGTGGTGGTATATGAGATCATTTTAGGAAGGACAAAAAGTAATCAGGTTTTATTTTTAATAGTTATGTGTTTATCACAAGTATTTTTGGTTTTTGTTTTTAGTGATGATATACAGTTATCGTTTATAATAAACGTTTTCAGTTTTATAAAATGGGAGTTGATTTAAAGTAAAATAGCAAGTAAATTCGCAGTGGCGATATACACATATAGCAAATATGAAGGCAGCTCCCAAATGCCTGAGTCTGGGAAACGCTGATTTTAAAATTTATTAAATTATTACTGGTGGTTTATTTATTTCATAGGGTGATTTTTTTCTTGAAGAATACATCTCACATTCCCTAACAAAAGACGGTGAGAGATTTGGAACCAAAATTTGACACTGGCTTTGCAATCTACCTTCAAAAATGCATCCCAGAGTTTAATAAACATTTGCTTCTCACAAAGTCATTGTCCAGAGGGACAGCACTTTAATAACACAGGGCACAGTTGGAGGGTCACCCATGATGCCTGATCCAGGGGGAATGAGCTGGCCTCCAGTTAAAGCAGTGTCCTCAAGTCTGGAAGAACATAGAATCACCTTTTTTTGAGAAAAAAAAAAAAAGCCCAGGGCTTCCCTGGTGGTGCAGTGGTTGAGGGTCCGCCTGCCGATGCAGGGGACACGGGTTCGTGCCCCGGTCCGGGAAGATCCCACATGCCGCAGAGCGGCTGGGCCCATGAGCCAAGGCCGCTGAGCCTGCGGGTCCGGAGCCTGTGCTCCACAGCGGGAGAGGCCACAACAGTGAGAGGCCCGCATACCGCAAAAAAAAAAAGCCCAGATCAATTACTTGAGAATCTCTGAGGGTGGGATCTGGGTACCTATGCGCTTTGAAAGCTCCCAAGTGATTCTGTGCCTGTCCATCACCTTGTTCCTGGGTACAGAGGAGAGGTTATGGCTTTTGGAATAAGACAGACCTGGGTTCAAACCTTCCACTTGAATGCTGTGTGAACTGAGCTGCTTATTTGACATTTCGGAGCCTCTCATGCCTCATCTATACGTGAGAGTAGTCATACCCACCCCGTAGGGTTGCTGTGATGATGCAGTGATGCAAGATCGGTCATAGCGCATGCCAGGCAGAGGGCGTTCAGTACATCCTCGTCCCCTCCTTTCTTCAGTGACACTCCCACCACTCGGAGCCTGACACAGAATAAAGGGGCACCCAGTAGCCTCAGCTTCTGTGAGGGATCGGAGAGTACAGGTTTGAGCTGATAATTCAGGGGGAGGAACAATGCTCATGAATCAAATTCTTAATTCATTATTTTCAATTTTTATTTATTTTTATTTTTTTATTTTTTGTTTCCGGTACGCTGGCCTCTCACTGTAGTGGCCTCTCCCGTTGCGGAGCACAGGCTCCAGATGCGCAGGCTCAGCGGCCATGGCTCACGGGCCCAACCGCTCCGCGGCGTGTGGGATCTTCCCGGACCGGGGCACGAACCCGTGTCCCCTGCATCGGCAGGCGGACTCTCAACCACTGTGCCACCAGGGAAGCCCTCAATTTTTAATTAATATTTAATAATATCAGTTTTAACTGAACCATTGCTCTCTTGCTCTTTTTGTGTGTGTGTGTGCCCACTTCACGAGACGTGTGGGATCTTCATTCCCTGACCAGGGATCCAACCAGGTCCTTGGCAGTGAAAGCCCAGAGTCCTAGCACACAGTCCTAACCACTGGACCACCAAGGAATTCCCGTTTTTTTAACAGAACATTATAAGTAAAGCACAAGCTTTCTTTGTACACCTCCCAGAATCCTGGTCCGTGTCCCCTTTCCCGATATTGAATTTGGCAGGTGGCTTCCAGACCTTTTAAAAATACACTTACGTATTTTATAGAAACCCATAGAAAATATGTAACGTTGTTTGTGTTTTTAGTAAATAAGTGTTTTTTTTTTTACTGTATATGTGATCATGGAACTTTTTTATGCAACAACATGTTTGCAAGACTTATCCATGTTGTTATATAGAGCTAAGTTCATTCCTTTTAGCTCCTCTGTAATATTCCTTTGTAAAAATGTACCATAATTTATATAGCTATTTTGCTATTGATAAACATTTAAATTCTTTCCAACTTCTTGTCATCACAAACAAAGCTGCCAAGGACATTCTTGTATCTATCTCCACATACTCATGTGTACTTTTCACTTTACAAATTACTCTTCATTTACTCACCAGTGGAATGAGCTCTGGATTGGGAGTCATTGGACTTTGGGACTTTGGACCTCTGATTCCTAGGCTCTCCATCCTAGGCAAGGTCTCTATCCCCTTTCCACCATGATTCTCTCACCTTAACCACTCCACCTGCACTGTCACTGAGCTTCTGTCTCCGGCCCAGTCTCTGGTTGCTCCCAGTCCACTCCTAACATCAGCCGTCATGTCATTCTCCTACTTAAAATCCTCCACCAGCTGTAGAGCCCAGCCCTGGTGAGAGCAGAGCTTGCACAGGTGAGATGTGGGAGGCCCAGGGGTGGTAGGACAGGCAGTGGCATTGAGAAGGGCCACAGGGGACAGCACAGAAACACAGTAACCTGAAAATGACCCTCCTGGAGAACTCCCCACTGATCACTCAAAAACTCCTCCCTGTGAAGTCTACCTGGGCGTGACTGTTCCTCCTCCAACCCCCACCTCCAAACCCCACTCTCATGGTACTATGTCCTGCACTTTGCACCCTGAATTTTATTTTATATTTTATTTTATATTTATTTATTTATTTAGGCTGTGCCAGGTCTTAACTGCAGCATGCGGGCTTCTTAGTTGCAGCAAGAGAACTCTTAGTTGCGGTATGCATGCGGGACCTAGTTCCCTGACCAGGGATCAAACCCGGGCCCCCTACATTGGGAACACAGAGTCTCACCCACTGGACCACCAGGGAAGTCCCTGTACCCTGAATTTTAGCATGTTTTCTTCCTGCCTATCTCCCCTTTGGCCTGTGAACTCTTTGAATGTTGGGAGTGTGTCTCTGAATTCTCAGTGGCCAAACAGGGCTTGAATCAAGCTTTAGGTATAATCAGTGTTTACTGAATAACCAATGAGCTTGGGCTTGGACTTTGATGGGCAGGGCAACAGAATAACCCTGGCAGGTGGCCAGCATCATGGTGTCCAACACGTGTGTCAACAGGGGTCCTGAAGTTGGCAAAGTATAGTTTGCATCATGCAAAATGTCAGGGGGAAGCCAGACTTCATTCCTAGAAGGGCTGGTGTCTCAAATATCTATCACTATTTCACACCCAATGCAAGCCTTAGTGGCTTAAAACAACGATGTACTATTTCTTATGATTCCAAGGGCTGGCCAGACACAACCGGGCATTTCTTCCGTGTCACGTTTGCTGGGGTCACTCATGAATTCAGCTGGGACTGGAACAT
>RJWK010014392.1:13935-37841 GCA_004363435.1 Platanista minor | reverse complement strand
CTATTTTTGACAACATGGATGGACCTTGAGAACATTATGATAAGTGAATAAGCCTGACAGAGAAAGACAAATACTGAAATACTGCGTGGTATCACTTATATGTAAAATCTTAAAAAAAAAAAGTTGGAGTCATAGAATCAGTGAGTAGAAAAGTGATAGCCATTGCTAAGGGGTAGGTGAAATTGGGAGAGTTTGGTAAAATGGTACAAACTTTCAACTATAAGATGAATAAAGTGTAAGGATGGTGACTGCAATTAACTACAATGTATTATACAATTGAAATTTTCTAAGAGAGTAAAAGTTAAATGTTCTCACTAAAAAAAAAAGACAAAAATGTTTTTCATGTGTTGCCTTTTTCAAAAACAAGAAAACAAACACCATTATTCCTGGTTATAGGAGAAACAGCACCATATATTGGGTGCTGATTCAGAGCACATACAACCTCCTGGAGAACTTTACCTCAGCCCTGCATCACACTGCCACCTAGCTAGCACTGCAACCACATCTTCAAAAGGCCATTCCACCATTCTAAAAGCCAGCTGACTCAGGATGGTGGGGAACATGGTAAGACCAGTAAAGTTCATGAGCATGGGCCCACTGCTGCACTAAATTTGTCGTAAAGTGAGTTCCTAAATAAGAAGCTATGCTGTGTGGAATACTTTGCAGTTGATAAGGCATTCTATAAATCCATGGATGGTAGTTTTGGCAGAAGCATTGTGTGCAGGGAAGACAAATCTGTAACCAGAGTGAGGATAAGTAAGAAGAGAACACTGCTGTTTCCGTAATGGAAGTGGTCCAATGTAGTCAACATACCACCAAATAGCTGGATGATCACCCCAGGAAATGATGCCTTACTAGGGACTCAGTGTTGGTCTCTGCTGTTGGAATATTGAGTACTCAGCAGTGACCCTGGAGAATAGAGGTCCATGTTACTGAGCCATGCATAATTTTTATAATTCTAAGCAAAATGATCAACCAAGGGCACTGCTTGAAGCTCTGCACAATGCGGGGATTTCGCTTCACAACTTTCCTTCGGGGACATCCCAGAAAGGGACTATAGTGCAGCTGTCCACTTTTGGGCAGTGCTGGAATATTATGCAGAGCCATTGCTAAACCAGGTCCAAGTTATCTCTTCCTCAGTTAGGGAGCTGTGGAACTCCCCACAAGGACATAATTGAATTCTGGGAGGGAGTAGGTAGTGTTGCAGGAGCCGGGACTGTGGACATTTGGGCCACTTCATCATGTAACTTACTTGTGCCTTCAGGGCATGCCCAGGCCTGATCACATAACCCATTCAACATTTGGTGATGGAGTGCTGCTGTCCATGCCCAAATTTATAGCTTGGTGGGTCAGACAACATATAGTATATAATAGTCAACTTAAATCACATGGTAACTTGGTGGCTCATGGTTAAGAGTTCAGTCACTACTAAGGACTAGTAGCAGACCAAGAGATATTTCCCAAAAAGAGAATATATTATCTGAAAAGGATGGAAGGGCCTTGCACCAAAATCCTAAGGGTCTGTGCTGTGATTAACTTACTGGGGCTCACCAAAGTCTGTAAACAGCATTTCTATCTGCCACTGCCACTGCAAACACATGATCTGATGAGTCATATGGCTCAAGTGGCAAAGTGGATTACAGACTGAACAGCAGACTGGACCTATTGCAGAGCCTATTGTTCTGAGCCCTACTCAAAACTAGTAGCTTTCTGGGTCACTCAGAAAATAAGCTGGGTAGCATACCTAAATGAGAAATGTGTTCCCTCTAAATTCAGAGAGGACCACTAGGCAGTGTGCCTCTTGTTTTGGTTGTAGGAGGGACAAGATGCAACTTATCCTTCACTCTCGCTAAGTAGAGAACCCCTGAATTTTTGTCAGATGTATTTCCCACTTTCTGATGTGCAAATGTCTTACCAATAAGGTGAGGGTACTTGTTACTTCTTGCTTATTAGGACCAATTAGCATAATGTCATTAATGTGATGGAACAGTGTGATATCTGTAGAAGAGAAAGGTAATTAAGATTCTTACAAACTAAGTAATGACATAGGGCTGAAGAGTTGATATACCCCTGAGGTAGGACAGTGAAGGTATATTGCTAGTTTTGCCAGCTGAAAGTAAACTGCTGCTAGTGGTTTTTACTAACATATATGGAGAAATAAAGCATTTTCCAGATCAATAGCTGCATACCTGGTACCATGGGATGAGTTAATTTGCTCAGGCAATAAAGCCACATCTGGTACAGCAGCCGCAATTGGAGACACCACCTGGCTAGGCTTATGATAATTCACTGTCATTCTCCAAGATACACTTGTTTTATGCACAGGCCAAATAGGTGAGTTGAATGGAGATGTGATGGGACTCACCATTCCTGCATCCTTTAAATCTTTGATGATAACACTCATCTTTGCAATCCCTTTAGGAATGCAGTATTGCTTTTGGTTTACTATTTTCCTGGGTAGAGGCAGTTTTAGCAGCTTTCACTTTGTCTTTACTACCATAATAGCCCTCACTGCAGAGGTCATTGAACCAAAATAGGGATTCTGCCCTTTGTCGAGTATGTCTATTTTAATCATGCTATCTGAAACGAGGGAAAAACCACAGGATGGGTTTGAGGACCCACAGGACCCACTGTGAGATGGACCTGAGTTAAAACTTCATTGTTTATCTGACTTTCTTATGCCCCAACTCTGACTGGTGGACCACAGTGACATTTTGTGTCTCCTGGAAGTAGTGTCAGTTCAGAGCCAGTGTCCTGTAATTACCCCGAAGTATGGTTATTTCCTTTCCTCCAATGCACTGTATCCCTGAAAAAAAGACTGTAGTCCATTTAAGAAAGGCTGAGATAAAGAATAATTGTATAAATTTCATGTGGTGTAGCAGAATCCTTCCTCAAAGTGACCCAGCCTTCCTTTACTCAAGAGGTTCTGGGTCTGTAAACTGGTACAATTCCAGGAATAGACATATTGTGGGGTTGAGATTCTATTTTTATAATTTAAGTTAGACTTCAGTTCACTTAACCTAGAAAGCTTTTTCTTATATAGATGAAGTAAAAATTTACTAGACTGCCCATATTTTTACTCGTAAGGACACTATGATCATCTTGTTAATGCCATAGGTCTCTGTGAGTCAGACCATTCTGATTACTGCTTTGACTTTGCTGTCCAGTAATATAATTATGCCCATCTTTTCGTTGATGGTTGAGTGCCATTACTTGGCAACTGCCACCCTGGAATCCATTTGTCTCCATTCATCTAGGTTTCTCAATTCATAGGCAGCAGTTCTCAGTATAGTTTAATTTTTTTGAATTTTATTTTATTTTTTGATGCAGCAGGTTCTCATTAGTTATCTATTTTATACATATTAGCATATATATGTCAATTCCAATCTCCCAATTTATCCCACCACCAGTACCACCCCCTGCCCCTGCTTCCCCCCTTGGTGTCCATATGTTGGTTTTCTATATCTGTGTCACTATTTCTGCCTTGAAAACCAGTTCATCTCTACCATTTTTCTAGATTCCATATATACGCCTTAATACACGACATATGTTTTTCTGTTTCTGACTTACGTCACTTGTATGACAGTCTCTAGGACCATGCATGTCTCTACAAAGCACCCAATTTTGTTCCTTTTTATGGCTGAGTAATATTTCATAGAATATATGTGCCATATCATCTTTATCTAGTCATTTGTCAAAGGGTATTAAGGTTGCTTCCATAACCTGGCTATTATAAATAGTGCTGCAATGAACATTGGGGTGAATGTGTCTTTTTGAATTATGGTTTTCTCAGGGTTATAGGCCCAGGATTTCTGGGTGATATGGTAGTTCTATTTTTAGTTTTTAAGGAACCTCCATACTATTCTCCATAGTGGCTGTATCAATTTACATTCCCACCAAAGTGCAAAATGGTTCCCTTTTGTCCACACCCTCTCCAGCATTTGTTGTTTGTAGATATTCTTATGATGGTCATTCTGACTGGTGTGCGGTAATACCCCATTGTAGTTTTGATTTGCATTTCTCTAATAATTGGTGATGTTGAGCATCTTTTCATGTGCCTCTTGGTCATCTGTATGTCTTCTTTGGAGAAATGTATATTTTGGTCTTCTGCCCACTTTTTTGATTGGGTTGTTTGTTTTTGTAATATTGAGCTGCATGAGCTGTTTATATATTTTGGAGATGAATCCATTTTCTATTGATTCATTTGCAAATATTTTCTTCCATTCTGAGGGTTGTCTTTTCATCTTGTTTATACTTTCCTTTGCTGTGCAAAAGCTTTTAAGTTTCATTAGGTTCCATTTGTTTATTTTTGTTTTTATTTCCATTACTCTAGAAGGTGGGTCAAAAAAGATCTTGCTTTGATTTATGTCAAGGAGTGTTCTTCCTACATTTTCCTCTAAGAGTTTTATAGTGTCCAGTCTTACATTTAGGTCTTTAGTCCATTTTGAGTTTATTTTAGTGTGTGGTGTTATGGAGTTTTCTAATATCATTCTTTTACATGTAACTGCCCAGTTTTCCCAGCATCAATTATTGAAGAGACTGTCTTTTCTCCATTGTATGTCCTTGCCTCCTTTGTCATACATTACTTGACCACAGGTGCATGCGTTTATCTCTGGGCTTTCTATCCTGTTCCATTGATCTATATTTCTGTTTTTGTGCCAGTACCATACTGTCTTGATTACTGTAGCTTTGTAGTATAGTCTGAAGTCAGGGAGTCTGATTCTTCCAACTCCCTTTTTTTCTGTCAAGATTGCTTTCTTTATTCGGGGTCTTTTGTGTCTCCATACAAATTTTAAGATTTTTTGTTCTAGTTCTGTAAAAGATGCCATTGGTAGTTTGATAGCGATTGCATTTAATCTGTAGATTGCTTTGGGTAGTATAGTCATTTTCACAATATTGATTCTTCCTATCCAAGAACATGCTATATCTCTCCATCTGTTTGTGTCATCTTTGATTTCTTTCATCAGTGTCTTATAGTTTTCTCAATACAGGTCTGTTACCTCCTTAGGTAGGTTTATCCCTAGGTATTTTATTCTTTTGTTGCAGTGGTGAATGGGATTGTTTCCTTAATTTCTCTTTCTGATCTTTTGTTTTTAGTGTATCGGAATGCAAGAGTTTTCTGTGCATTAATTTTGTATCCTGCAACTTTGCCAAATTCATTGCTTAGCTCTAGTAATTTTCTGGTGGTACCTTTAGGATTATCTATGTATAGTATCATGTCATCTGCAAACAGTGACAATTTTACTTTTTCTTTTCCAATTTGTATTCCTTTAATTTCTTTTTCTTCTCTAACCACCATGGCTAGGACTTCCAAAACTATGTTGAATAATAGTGGCAAGAGTGGACATCCTTATCTTCTTCCAGATCTTAGAGGAAATTCTTTCAGTTTTTCACCATTGAGAATAATGTTTGCTCTGGGTTTCTGGTATATGGCCTTTATTACGGTGAGGTAGGTTCGCCCTATGTCCACTTTCTGGAGAGTTTTTATCATAAAAGGGTTTCAAATTTTGTCAAAGCTTTTTCTGCATCCATTGAGATGATCATGTGGTTTTTATACTTCAGTTTGTTTCTATCATGTATCACAATTATTGATTTATGTATAATGATGAATCCTTCCATCCTTGTGATAAATCCCACTTCATCATGGTGTATGATCCTTTTTAACGTGTTGTTGGATTCTGTTTGCTATTATTTTGTTGAAGATTTTTGTTTCTATATTCACCAGTGATATTGGTCTCTAATTTTCTTTTTTTGCAGTATCTTTGTCTGGTTTTGGTAACAGGGTGATGGTGGCCTCGTTCAATGAGTTTGGGAGTGTTCCTTCCTCTGCAATTTTTTGGAAGAGTTTGAAAAGAATGGGTTTTAGCTTTTCTCTAAATGTTTGATAGAATTCACCTGTGAAGCCATCTGGTCCTGGACTTTTGTTTGTTTGGAAATTTTTAATCACAGTTTCAATTCCATTACTTATGATTGGTCTTTTTCATATTTTCTATTTCTTCCTGGTGCAGTCTTGGAAGGTTGTACTTTTCTATGAGTTTGTCAATTTCTTCCAGGTTTTCCATTCTATTGGCATAGAGTTGCTTGCAGTAGTCTCTTATGATGCTTTGTATTTCTGCGGTGTCCATTGTAACTTCTCCTTTTTCATTTTTCATTTTATTGATGTGAGTCCTCTTCTTTTTCTTGATGAGTCTAGCTAAAGGTTTATATTCTGTTTATCTTCTCAAAGAAAAAGCTTTTAGTTTTATTGATCTTTGCTATCGTTTTCTTTGTTCCTACTTCATTTATTTCTGCTTTGATCTTTATGATTTCTTTCCTTCTACTAACTTTGTGTTTTGTTTTTTCTTCTTTCTCTAGTTCTCTTAGGTGTAAGGTTAGATTGTTTACTTGAGAATTTTCTTGTTTCTTGAGGTAGGATTGTATTGCTATATACTTCTCTCTTAGCACTGATTTTGCTGCATCCATAGGTTTTGGACTGTCGTGGTTTTGTTGTCATGTGTCTCTAGGTATTTTTTGATTTCCTCTTTGATTTCTTCAGTGTCCTCTTGGTTATTTAGCAGTGTATTGTTTAGTCTCCCTGTGTTTCTCTTTTTTATGTTTTTCTCCTGGTAATTTATTTCTAATCTCATAGCATTGTGGTAGAAAATGATGCTTGATATGATTTCAATTTTCATAAATTTACCAAGGCTTGATTTGTGACCCAAGTTGTGATCAGTCCTGGAGAATGTTCCATGTACACTTGAGAAGAAAGTGTAATCTGCTGTTTTTGGATGGAATGCCCTATAAATTGCAATGAAATCTATCTGGTCTATTGTGTTATTTGAAATTTGTGTTTCCTTATTAATTTTCTGTCTAGATGATCTGTCCATTGGTATAAGGGAGGTGTTAAAAAGTCCCCCACTATTGTTGTGTTACTGTCAATTTCCTCTTTTATAGCTGTTAGTATTTACCTTATGTATTGTGGTGCTACTATGTTGGGTGCATCTATATTTATTATTGTTATATCTTCTTCCTGGATTGATCCTTTCACCATTATGTAGTGTCCTTCCTTTTCTCTTGTAACATTATTTAACGTCCATTTTATCTGATATGAGTATTGCTACTCCAGCTTTCTTTTGATTTCCATTTGCATGGAATATCTTTTTCCATCCCCTCCCTTTCAGTCTGTATGTGTCTCTATGTCTGAAGTGGGTCTCTTTTAGACAGCATACACGTGGGTTTTGTGTTTGTATCTATTCAGTGAGCCTGTATCTTTTGGTTGGGACATTTAAGCCATTCACATTTAAGGTAGTTGCCAGTATGTATGTTCCTATTACCATTTTCTTAATTGTTTTGAGTTTGTTTTTCTAGGTTCTTTTCTTCTCTTGTGTTTCCCACTTAGAGAATTTCCTTTAGCATTTGTTGTAGAGCTGGTATGTTGGTGCTGAATTCTCTTAGCTTTTGCTTGTCTATAAAGCTTTTGATTTCTCCCTTGAATCTGAGTGAGATCCTTGTCAGGTAGAATAATATTGGTTTTAGGCTCTTCCCTTTCATCAGTTTAAATATATCATGCCACTCCCTTCTGACTTGTAGAGTTTCTGCTGAGAAATCAGCTGTTTACCTTATGGGAGTTCCCTTGTATATTATTTGTCATTTTCTCTTTTTTGCTTTTAATAATTTTGCTTTGTCTTTAATTTTTGTCAATTTGATTACTATGTCTTGGCATGCTTCTCCTTGGGTTTATCCTGCCTGTGACTGTCTCTGCTTTCTGGACTTGAGAGGCTCTTTCCTTTCCCATGTTAGGGAAGTTTTCGACTATAGTCTCTTCAAATATTTTCTTGGGTCCTTTCTCTTTTTCCTCTCCTTATGGGACCCCTATAATGTGAATGTTGGTGCATTTGATGTTGTCCCAGAAGTCTCTTGGGCCATCTTCATTTCTTTTCATTCTTTTTTTCTTTATTCTGTTCCACAGCAGCGAATTCCACCATTCTGGCTTCCAGGTCACTTATCCATTCTTCTGCCCCAGTTATTCTGCTGTTGATTCCTTCTAGTGTATTTTTTCATTTCAGTTATTTTATTGTTCATCTCTGTTTGTTTGTTCTTTAATTCTTCTTGTTCTTTGTTAAACATTTTTTTCATCTTCTCCACCTTTGCCTCCATTCTTTTTCTGAGGTCGTGGATCATCTTCACTATCATTATTCTGAACTCTTTTTCTGGAAGGTTGCCTATCTCCACCTCATTTAGTTTTTGTTCTGGGGTTTTACCTTGTTCCTTCATCTGGTACATAGTCCTCTGCCTTTTCATTTTGTCTGCCTTTCTGTGAATGTGGTTTTCGTTCCACAGGCACAGGATTGTCTTTCTTCTTGCTTCTGCTGTCTGCCCTCTGCCTTCTGGTGGATAAGGCTATCTAAGAGGCTTGTGCCAGCTTCCTGATGGGAGGGATTGGTGCTGGGTAGAGCTGGGTGTTGCTCTGGTGAACATAGCTCAGTAAAATTTTAATCCACTTGTCTGCTGATGGGTGGGGCTGAGTTCCCTCACTGTTGGTTGTTTGGCCTGAGGTGACCCAGCACTGGAGGCTACAGGCTCTTTGGTGGGGCTAATGGTGGGCTCTGGGAGGGCTCATGCCAAGGAGTACTTCCCAGAACTTCTGCTGCCAGTGTCCTTGTCCCTGGGGTGAGCCACAGCCACCCCCTACCTCTGCAGGAGACCCTCAGCACTAACAGGTACGTCTGGTTCAGTCTTCTATGGGGTCACTGCTCCTTCCCCCTGGGTCCTGATGAACACAATACTTTGGGTGTGTCCTCCAAAAATGGAGTCTCTGTTTCCCCCAGTCATGTCAAAGTCCAGAAATCAAATCCTGCTAGCTTTCAAAGTCTGATAATCTTGGAATTTCTCCTCCTGTTGCCAGACCCCCAGGTTGGGAAGCCTGACTTTGGGCTCAGAACCTTTACTCCAATGGGTGGACTTCTGTGGTATAAGTGTTCTCCAGTTTGTAAGCCACTGATCCAGCAGTTATGGGATTTGATTTTATTGTGATTGCATCCCTCCTACCATCTCATTATGGCTTCT
Source organism: Platanista minor (assembly GCA_004363435.1). Classification (NCBI taxonomy): domain Eukaryota; kingdom Metazoa; phylum Chordata; class Mammalia; order Artiodactyla; family Platanistidae; genus Platanista; species Platanista minor. The sequence continues at coordinate 28,796 of RJWK010014392.1, read as the reverse complement.
CCTTTGTCTTTGGATGTGGGGTATTTTTTTGGTGAGTTCCAGTGTCTTCCTATTGATGATTGTTCAGCAGTTAGTTGTGATTCTGGTGCTCTCATAAGAGGGAGTGAGAGCACGTCCTTCTACTCTGCCACTTGAACCAATCTCCTTGTATAATTTCTAACCTACAGATAACAACAACCACAGAGCTCATCAAGGATGGTAGGGCTCCCTTTGTAAATTTATTTCTCACAGTTATGGTGAAAGATGTGTCCTCTGGACGCATCTGGGTTGAGTGAGGAAGACTTACATGCTAAATCTAACCTTCTAACATTATCCCCCAAAATTTCACCTTCATTTAGTGTAGGTCACATTTTGGTCCATGTTTCAGTCAACCAACAAAATAATCAGATCCTTTCTAACTTCCCAAGCTACAACATTAATCCAGAATCTCTGCTTAGTGAGCCCATAGATGCAAATTTGGTCTGATTCAAATTCATGTTTCTTCTACCATTTCTTCACACACTTAATAAATATTTGTACACACATATTTCAGGTTAATATAAATTTGAAAAAATTACCTCATTCTTTTAGAGTCTCCTCATTGGCTACACTTTGTATCTTACCTTTTGGGACCTGCTGAGATTTAAGTATAGTTATAGGTACAGAACCAAAGATGAGTAGGGGTGGATGGTTTCTGAGGAGAATCATCTGTGTCTTCTAAGGCAACTCTCTTGAAGGAGGCATTACAGTTTCCTTTGGCAAAATAGAATTATCTCCCCACACAGGGAAAGAGAGGCTCCTTTTACTGGCAGAGTCTCATCAAAATTTATGAATTCAGTGTCCCCAGTTTCATCAGAGTGTTTCTACATTTTCATCTCTCAGGATCCCATTCCTTCCCAATCAGTGTCCTCACTTTAACAGCAGATATCCAGAGATGTTGGAAACTCAGTCTGTGTTATAATTCAGCCACTTGCAAGGTGAGACTGTCAGTTTGGTTTTCAGCAATCTCAGCTCTGCAGCTATAGGAGATAAGAACTTCTTTCAGGGCATACATAGAAGCTTTAAGGTCTTTTATGTGGTGCCTGAGCAGGAAATTTATATATTTTTCTTTTTTCCACAGTGTCCTTGTTATTATGAGCAACCAGTCAATCTCATTATACTTGCTAGTTTGACAAAATGTTCTAAGCTCTCAAATACATGGTCATTCAGAATCTTACCTCTTAAAAGCATTTGACTAGGAGTCTACAGTGGTGATATTTTGTGCATTTCTATTGCCACATTACACCATGAACTATTAGTGCTTTCTTTAGTATTGGATACAGAGTCATTGGTGCTTTTAAATGTAATCAAATTAGAGAACTGACTATAGAAATTCTAGATCCAACTTAGAAAACACATCCTTAAGATTCTGTTCTTTTAAAACTACTCTCAGTACTAAAATCTGTAGTAATTAAGGTTCTCCAGGATAACAGAACTAATAAGGAGATATATATGTGGATGTAGATATCTCCTCTTTCTTCTCTCTTGCTCTCTCTCATAAGGTATTGACTCATGCAACTTTTGGGCATGGTAAGTCTAAAATCCATAAGGGCAGGCCTGAAGGCTAGAGATTTATGTAAGAGTTGATGCTTCAGGTTTGAGTCTGAATTCCACAGGGAAGCAGTTTGGAAACTAATGCCCAGTTTCTATGTTGCAGTCTTGAGAATTTCTTCCTCAGAAAGCCTCATCTTTTCCCTTAAGGCCTTTGAGTGATTGGATGAGACCCACCCATATTATTGAGGATAATCTATTTTAGTCAAAGTTTACTGATTTAAGTATTAATTACATCTAAAAAATACCTTAACAGCAACATCTGGACTGGTGTTTGACAAACAATTGGGCACCATAGACAAGTCAAGTTGGTACATAAAGTTAACCATCACAGGTCAAGGCTATATCTTTTTATTTTTTTATTATTATTTTTTTGTAGTACACGGGCCTCTCACTGTTGTGGCTTCTCCTTTTGTGGAGCACAGGCTCCGGACGCACAGGCTCAGCGGCCATGGCTCACAGGCCTAGCTGCTCCACGGCACGTGGGATCTTCCTGGACTAGGACACGAACCCGTGTCCCCTGCATCGGCAGGAGGTCTCTCAACCACTGCATCACCAGGGAAGTCCTATATCTTTTTAATCTTTCCACTTCCAGAATCTTGAAAAGAATCTGCAAAATAGGAGGAATAAAAGAAATATTTATTATTAATCAATAAATAATCTGTCATCTGCCAATATAACAATAACCTTTCAAGGTAATGGGTTCCTTTCTCCTGTTTTTAAAGATAGGAACAAATACTGGGTAACCATCTAATTAGAAAGCTGTAAAATAGACCATGTATGTTCTGTTGCAATACTCAGTTCTTAGAATTATGAAATAAGAACTAAAGCACACTCCCTCTTTAAAGAAAGTTTGTGACCACTGGAAACCCTGGATTGTGAAGAATGTCTCTTTGTGGGATATGATAGGACTGCTTTTTTCACCTTCATTCCATATGTGCCAAAAACTTAAAAACGTTTATTAGGGTAGAATGTAAAGGGAGATGAGATAGAAAACCAATTTAGAAGCTAAAATTAAGGGCAAGTTGATCTCATACCCCTCACCTGTCTAACTTCTTTTCCTAAGAAATCATATGTTCCCTGTGGGAGCGTATGCATGTGGTGTTTGTCTTTTTCTCTCCCTGTACTTTATTTGAAAACCTGTCCAGAAGGGGTGTTGGAATAGCAATGAGGAAGAAACTGCCAATTTTGATGATTCATTTCTATGTAGGCTGAGGACATTTGTATCCCCAGAAGCCCACATCATTTATGGCTGTTCCTTCAGTTCTGTGTAACTCTTCTTCCAGGAAAGAGAGCCGGGGAAGATCTGGTGGTGTTTTGTAGGAATGTAAGGATAAAAGGAATGCAGAGGGTCTCCCTTGCCCTCTTCCCCCCAAAAGGAAAATAAAACCTGTATTCTGGTAAAGTAAGTGAGTTATTATAGGTTTACTGAAAACTCTTGTAATCCTGAAAACTTTTGTAGTCAAGGTTCTGCAATAAATACTGAAAGATGTTGGCAAGGCAGCTTGTATCTGTGAGATTAGAAGCTGGAGAGAACAATAAACCCAGAGACCAAAAAGAAGATTTCCTTGTCTGGCCTGAGGGGAGGGTGAAAATGTTTTGTCTGTGTGCTTTGGGGAAGAATGATTTGGCTACAGTAGGGAAGTTGAATTGGTGAGATTTAAGAGCTCATTAGATGACTATACTACAAAAATCAATCTACAGATTCAATGCAATCCCTATCAAACTACCAATGTGATTCTTCACAGAATTACAACAAAAAATCTGACAATTCATATGGAAGCACAAAAGACCCCGAATAGCCAAAGCAATCTTGAGAAAGAAAAACAGAGTTGGAGGAATCAGGCTCCCTGACTTCAAACTATACCACAAAGCTACAGTAATCAAGAAAGTATGGTACTGACACAAAAACGGAAATATAGATCAATGGTATAGGATAGAATGCCCAGAGATAAACCCTTGCACATATGGGTACCTAATTTATGACAAAGGAGGCGAGAGTATACAATGGAGAAAAGATAACCTCTTCAATAAGTGGTGCTGGGAAAACTGGACAGCTATGTGTAAAAGAATGAACTTAGAACACTACCTAACACCACACACAAAAATAAACTCCAAGTGGATTAAAGACTTAAATATAAGAGCAGACACTATAACACTTTTAGAGGAGAACAAAGGAAAAACACTCTTTGACATAAACCACAGTAAGATATTTTTTGAGCCACCTAATAGATGAATTGAAATAAAAACAAAAATCAACAAATGGGACTTAATTAAACTTAAAAGCCTTTGCACAGCAAAGGAAACCATAAACAAGACAAAAAGACAACCCTCAGAATGGGAGAAAATATTTGCAAATGAAGCAACTGACAAAGGATTAATCTTTAATATATATAAATAGCTCATGGAGCTCAATATAAAAAAAAAATCAAACAATCCAGTTAAAAAATGGATGGAAGACCTAGATAGACATTTCACCAAGGAAGACATACAGATGGCTAAGAGGCACATGAAAAGATGCTTAACATCACTAATTATTAGAGAAATACAAATCAAAACTATAGTGAGGTATGACCTCATGCCAGTCAGAATGGCCATTATCAAAAAACCTAGAAAAAATAAATGCTGGAAAATGTGTGGTGAAAAGGGAACCCTCCTACTCTGTTGGTGAGAATGCAAATTGATAATGCCACTATGGAGAACAGTATGGAGGTTACTTAAAAAACTAAAAATTGAACTACCATATGACCCAGCAATCCCACTACTGGGCATAAACCCTGAGAAAACCATAATTCTAAAAGAGACATGCACCACAATGTTCATTGCAGCACTATTTACAATAGCCAGGACATGGAACCAACCTAAGTGTCCATCAAAAGATGAATGGATAAAGAAGATGTGGCACATGTATACAATGGAATATTACTCAGCCATAAAAAGAAATGAAATTGAGTTATTTGTAGTGAGGTGGATGGACCTAGAGTCTGTCTTACAGAGTGAAGTAAGTCAGAAAGAGAAAAACAAATACTGTATGTTAACACATATATATGGAATCTTAAAAAAAAAATGGTACTGATGAACCTAGTGGTAGGGCAGGAATAAAGAGGTAGGCATAGAGAATGGACTTGATGACATAGAGTGGGAGGGAGAAGCTGGGGCAAAGTGCGAGTAGCATTGACATATACACACTGCCGAATGTAAAATAGTTGGCTGGTGGGAAGCAGAAGCATAGCACAGGGAGACCAGCTTAATGCTTTGTGATGACCTAGAGGGGTGGGGTAGAGAGGATGGGAGGGAGGCTCAAGAGGGAGAGCATATGGGGACATGTGTATGCATATGGCTGATTTGCTTTGTTGTACAACAGAAACTAACACAGTATTGCGAAGCAATTATACTCCAATAAAGAGCTACTAAAAAAATTGATAACTAATAAGGACCTATTGTATAGCACAGGGAACTCTAGTCAGTACTCTGTAGTGACCTGTATGGGAAAACAATCTAAAAAAGAGTGAGTATATGTATCTGTATAACTTATTTGCTTTGCTGTACAGCAGAAATTAACACAACATTGTAAATCAACTGTACTCCCAACAAAAAAAAAAAAAAAAAAAAGAAGAAGAAGAAGAAGAAGAAGAAAAGCTCATTAGAAAGAAGAGAGAGAGGACATGATGTAGAAGTTCTACCTTCTGCAGTCAAGTTTTCCAATCAGAAATGGCACCTAATTTTGAACCAGGAGTTACCCTCCCATCTAACTTTTTAATCGTGAGGTGGACGATAGGAAACATCAATGAGCTGAACATCCATGTCCCCCAATTCTAATTCAGTTCTAACAAGAAATCATTGTGAAAAGTGGCAAGATTAGAAGAGCAAGGGGAAAGAGTTTCTGGATTGCCTTGATACTGGGGAAACTAGCGACTCTATTCCTCAATTTCTTCAGTTCCAAAGTTGTTACCAAACTCAGTTTCAGCTGCTCCCTGCTCAAAAGCCAATAATTGTGAGGCACGTGTCAGTAGAAAGGAAAGACACTTTATTCAGAAAAGCTGGCAATCTGGGGAGAAGGTAGAATTGTGTCCAGAGACCAACTCCCAAGATTCTGCTCAGCCATGACAATTTTTAGAGGGGAAAGTAGAAACATTCTTAGTGGGAGGTGAGATTCTTCATCATTTTGTGCAGGCTGATGACTTCTGATTTTTCTTTGGATGCTGACAATGACCATGACCACCTTTGCTCATGTGGTCCTCTTGTAATTGGATGCTCTCTTGCCTGCATGGTCTGCCTGTGCCCATGGGGTCTGCCTATAAATTTACTAAGGAGTAGCTAGGAGTAGAGAGTCAGTCATTCTTTAACTACTAATTCTTCATTCTTATTCCTTCTAATCCAGGAAAGAAATCAACAGGTTAGGCAAGGCATTGTGTACATTTTGTAGAGCAGAAGTCAGGAGTTAGGTTAAATGTTACCTAGTGATCTCCTTTTTATGATTAAGGTCTGAGGAAAACAGAGATGAACAAACAGAAAAGGGTCAAAAGAGCTGCTTACAAAGTGAGGAGTTGAGACCAGATGAGTGGCAGGGCTTCATGGAATTAATCTCATCTATGTCTAGGACTCCATGTTTGGAAGAGTCAGGTGAGGACTAAGGTAGATCCAGGGTTCTGGACATTGTTGGTCCCACAGGATTCATTCCCCACCCTTTCCATTGTTAATAATAATAATAATGATAATAAGGAGAAAAACTAAACAGGCCCAAGGTGGAGCCACTTGACCCCAGGACAGAAAAACAAGATTTTCAACCTTTTACAGGTGTGGAATTTCTGGATTTCCTGGTCAGCACTAGTGAGATAACTTTGCCTGAAAATAATCCTTTATTTTCTTTTGCTAATAATCTTCTTGTTCTGCCCTCATTTCTACAAAAGTCTTCCATTTTGTACAGCTTCTCAGATCACCTTTCTATTTACTAGATGAGATGCTGACCAATTCATGAATCACTGAAAAAGCCAATTAGATTTTCAAATTTACTCAGTTGAGTTTTGTTTTCAACACTATGGACAGACCCTTGGGTGATCCCAAATAATTTCCCCTTACTTGTGTCCACATCCTTGTGTTATCTCTTCCCTTTGATGGTAGGTGTAACCTGTGACTTGCTTCTAACCAAAAGAATATGGCAAAGATGATGGGATCATCCTCTCTTGAGTATGTGATGTTGTATAAGACCCCATCTTAGCAGACTGGAGCTAAACACTCAGTCTTGCTGGCTTTGGAGACGTAATTTGCCATGTGGTGGGAGGGCTTTTGATAGACCATATGACAGGGAACTCTAGTAGCCGAGAGTGAACACTGGTAAATATCCAGCAAAAAAGCAAGTGACAGATTTACTTTTTCTTTTCCAATTTGGATTATTTTTATTTTTCATCTCTGATTTCTATGGCTAGGGTTTCCAAAGCTATGTTGAATAACAGTGGCAAGAATGGACATCCTTGTCTTGTTCCTGATCTTAGAAGAAATACTTTCAGTTTTTCACCATTGAGAATGATCTTTGCTGTGGGTTTGTTCTCTATATATATTATGTTGAGGTATGTTCTCTCTATGGCGACTTTCAAGAGAGTTTTTATCATAAATGGGTGTTGAATTTTGTCAAAAGCTTTATCTGCATCTATTGAGATGATCATATGCTCTTTATTCTTTAATTTGTTGATGTGGTATATCGCACAGATTTATTTCTGGATATTGAAAAATCCTTGTATCCCTAGGATAAATCCCACTTGATCATAGTGTATGATCCTTTTAATATATTGTTGGATTAGGCTTGCTAGTATTTTGTTGAGGATTTTTGTGTCTATGTTCATCAGTGATATAGGCCTGTAATTTACTTTTTTTGTGATATCTTTTGTCTGATTTTTGTATTAGGGTACTGGTGGCCTCATAGAATTAGTTTGGGGGTGTTCCTTCCTCTACAATTTTTTGGAATAATTTCAGAAGGATATTTGTTAACTGTTTTCTAAATGTTTGATAGAATTCGCCAGTGAAGCCATTTGGTCATGGAAATTTTGGGAGGGGAGGTTTTTACTCACAGTTCATTTTCAGTACTTGTGATTGGTATGTTCATATTTTCTATTTCTTCTTATTTCAGTCTGAGAGATTGTACCATTCTAAGAATTTGTCCATTTCTTCCATGTTGCCCATTTTATTGGCATATAGTTGCTTGTAGTAGTTTCTTATGATCTTTTCTATTTCTGTGATGTCTGTTTTAACTTCTCCTTTTTCATTTTAATTTTATTGACTTGAGTCCTCTCCCTTTTTTTCTTGATGAGTCTACCTAAAGGTTTTTCAATTTTTTTTTTATATTCTCACAAAACTAGCATTTAGTTTCATTGATCTTTGTTATTTTCATCATCTCTATTTCATTTATTTCTGCTCTGATCTTTATGAATTATTTCCTTCTACTAACTTTAGGTTTTGTTTGTTCTTCTTTCTCTGGTTGCTTTAGCTGTAAGATTAGGTTGTTTGAGATTTTTCTTATTTCCTGAGGTAAGATTGTATTGCTATAAACTTCCCTCTTAGAACTGCTTTTGCTGTGTCCCATAAATTTTGGATCATCATGTTTTCCTTTTCATTTGTCTCTAGGTATTTTTTTTATTTCCCCTTTGATTTATTTTAGTGATCCATTGGTTGTTTACTAATGTATTGTTTAGGCTCCATACAGTTGTGGTTTCTTACAGTTTTTTTCCCTCTAATTGATTTCTAATCTCATAGCATTGTGGTCAGAAAATATGCTTGATATGATTTCAGTTTTCTTAAATTTAGTGAAGCTTGATTTGTGACCCAAGATGTGATCTATCCTGGAGAATGTTCCATATGCATTTGAGAAGAACATGTATTTTGCTGCTTTCTGATGGAATGTCTTATAAATAACAATTAGGTCTGTTCTAATGTGTCATTTAAGATTTGTGTTTCCTTATTAATTTTCTGTCTGGATGATCTGTCCATTGGTGTAAGTGGGGTGTTTAAGTCCCCCACTATTATTGTATTACTGTTGATTTCCCATTTTATGGCTGTTAACATTTGCTTTATATATTGAGGTGCTCCTATTTTGGATGCATATTTACAATTGTTATGTCTTCTTCTTGGATTGATCCCTTGATCATTATGTAGTATCATTCCTTGTCTCCTGCAATAGTCTTTATTTTAAAGTCTATTTTGTCTGATAGGTGTATTGCTACTCCAGCTTTCTTTTGATTTCCATTTTCATGGAATATCTTTTTCCATTCCCTCACTTTCAGTCTGTATGTGTCCCTAGATCTGAAGTGGGTCTCACGTAGACAGCATATATCTGGGTCTTGTTTCTGTATCCATTCAACCTGTCTGTGTCTTTTGGTTGGATCATTTAATCCTTTTACATTTAAGGTAATTATCGATATGTATGTTCCTATTGCCATTTTCTTAATTGGTTTGGGTTTGTTTTTGTAGGAGTTTTTTCTTCCCTTCCTCTTTTGTTCTCTTGTGGTTTGATCGCCATCTTTAGTGTTGTCTTTTGGTTGCTTTTTCTTTTTTGTGTGTGTATCTGTTGTAGATTTTGGTTTCATTTTCCATGAGGTTTTGATATAGGAGTCTATATTTATACAATGTGGTCTTCAGTTTCTGGTCTCTCAATTTCAAATGCAATTCCCATTTCCAGCATTTGTACTCTCCTCTTCTCATGGTTGCTGGATTTTATATCATATTTGCATATGGATAATTTCCCACTTTTACTGTATATTTGCCTTTACTGGTGAGCTTTCCCATTTGTGATTTTCTTGTTTTTCTTTTTTTTCCCCCCTGCTTAGAGAATTTCCCTTAGCATTTGTTGTAAATCTTTTTTGTTGGTGCTGAATTCTCTCAGCTTTTTCTCGTCAGTGAAGTTTTTGACTTCTCCGTTGAATCTGAATGAGAGCCTTGCTGGGTAGGCATTCTTGGCTGTAGGTTTTCCCTTTTCACCATTTTAAATATATCATGCCACTCCCTTCTGGTCTGCAGAGTTTCTGCTGGAAAATCAGCTGATAACTTTATGGGGATTCCATTGTATACTATTTGTTGCTTTTAATATTTTTCCTTGTCTTTAATTTTCATTAGTTTTATTAATATATATCTAAGTGTGTTCCTCCTTGGGTTTATCCTCTATGTGACTCTGGATTTGGGTACTTCCCAGATTTGGGTGACTATTTCCTTTCCCATGTTAGGGAAGTTTTCAATTATAATCTCTTCAAGTATTTTCTCAGGCCCTTTCTCTTTCTGTTCTTCTGGGATTCCTATAATGCTAATGTTGATGTGTTTCATATTTTCCCACAGGTCTCTGAGACTATCCTCATTTTTTTCATTCTTTTTCCTTTACTCTGTTCTGTGGCAGTGATTTCCACCATTCTATCTTCCAGCTCACTTATTTGTTCTTCTGCCTCACTTATTCTGCTACTGATTCCTTCTAGTGTATTTTTCATTTCAGTTATTGTATTGTTCAACTCTGTTCGTTCTTTAGTTCTTCTAGGTATTAGTTAAACATTTCTTGTATCTTCTCGAATGTCGCCTCCATTCTTTTTCTGAGAATTTGAATCATCTTTATTATCATTACTCTGAATTCTTTTTCAGTAGTTTGACTATCTCTTCTTCATTTACTTGTTCCTGTAGGTTTTTATCTTGCTCCTTCTTCTGCGATATACTTCTATGTTTTCTCATTTTGTCTAACTTACTGTATTGTGGTCCCTTTTCTGCAGGCTGCAGGATCATAGTACCTCTTGCTTCTGGTGTCTGACCCCTGGTGAGTGAGGTTGGTCCAGGGGCTTGTGCAGGCTTCATGGTGGAAAGGACTGGTGCCTGCTCTCTGGTGGGTTGACCTCAGTTTTGTACCTCTGTTGGGCAGGGCCACGTCAAGGGGTATATTTTGGCATTTCTGTGAGCTTAGTATGACTTTAGGCAGACTTTCTTCTGATTGGTGGGGCTGTGTTCCTGTCTTGCTGGTTGTTTGGCCTGAGGTGTTCCAACACTGAAGGTTGCAGGTTGTTGAGTGGGGTCGGGTCTTGGTGCCAAAATGGAGACCTCTGGGAGAGCTCATGCTGATTAATAATTCTCTGGGTTTTCTGCTATCAGTCCCCATACCCACACTGTGTGCTACAACCAACACCCCTTCCAGGAGACCCTCCAAGACCCCTAGGTGGGTCTAGCCCATGCTCCTATGGAAGTACTGCTTTGTGTTTATTCCCAGTGCATGTGAGAACTTGTGTGCATCCTCTACAAGTGGAATCTCTGTTTCCCTCAGACCTGTGGAGCTCCTGCACTCAAGCCCTGCTGGCCTTCAAGGCTAAATGCTCTGGGGGTCCTTCCTTCTGATGCCAGACCTTCACACTGTCTTGGAAGACTATTTTTATCTGGGAACATTCCTGTGTAGCTTGCATGGGTTTAATTTTCTTTTTCTTTTCTTGTATTTGTGTGTGTGTGTGTGTGTGTGTGTGTGTGTGTGTGTGTGCGCGCACGCGTGCACAAGGGCTCTTTTTAGTATGGATGACTGCCACCTCTTTCCTCAGTATATGCTGGCTATTATCCTGTTGATATGGGGTTTGACTGGTGTTGTGGTGACAAGAGGCTGCCCTGGATATTGAGCAGGGCCTCCCCTTTGCTCTGTGATGTCACTGCCCTGTTGGGGTTGGGGTCTGCTGCCTAGTTGTTGGAGTAGGGGCCCCCAGATCTGTTTCTCAGCTGTGTTTCTGATCTGTGGTATGAGGTAGGCAGAATTGAAGCACTCCCTTTGGGAGAGAAGTCACTGAGTTTTCCTCCTCTGGAGACTTTCACCTGTGAGGGTGTTCTGTTGTGTCCCCTTTTGTTCATTGTGTGAGCTCACAAAGTACACTGCTGTTGGTACTGCTCTTGGTCCCACCTTAACCATGGGTATGTCAGCAATTGGCTCTGGTGACTCTCAGGCATTGTTTTCAATGCCACCAGCTCAGATCCACTGAGATCAGGTCCCAGGACTGTAGTAATCACGTACCTGGACCCACTATGGGAGCTATGGAGGCAGCTCAGACTCTGACCTGGCCCAGCTCCTGCATGCACATGCCCACAAAGCACACAGCTGCTAAAGCCAGATCCCTCTCAGCTGCAGGAGCACTTGTCCGTTCAGATGTTTCACAGGTGCTGAATTTAGGAGGCCATCAGCCGAGGTGTAACTCTGCCATTTGTGCAGCTGTGAGGAGAGATTTCAGCTCTTCTTCCTTAGTCATAGGGCCCCTGGGGCTCAGCTGTGGTTTCAGCCCCACCTCTGCGTGTGGGTCACCCACTGGTGTCTGCTGCCAAGGCTGCCAGAGCAGATGAGCCCATCAGGTAGGAGGAAGCAGAGGTGGCGATCAGGGCACATGAACTGCATATTCAGGAGGGTTCCACAGTGGCTATCTGGACATGTTTGCATGTCAGGCAGGAGGAAGCTGAGGCGGTGATTGGGGCAAGCTGGCCACTCAGGCAGTGAGGGGGTGGAGGAGGCAATGGCTGAGGGTGCTGGAGCCACTCCAGTGGGAGCCCTCCCTGGTGCCCAAGGAGGCAGGGGCTGGTGTGTGAGGATAGAGGTTGCAGTGGCGGCCCTGCCCTTTTTTCACATCACTCAACAGTAGCGTTTTTCATCCATGGTGGTTAGGGCTTCCTCTATGAGCAATCCTGGTTGTGGAACTCCTCATTCCCATCCCTTCAGGCTGTCTCCTCACAACCAATAGCAGTCCCCTCCCTGGGTCTGCTATTCACACCCCATGTTCCAGCACCCAGCCCCCGTGTGCATCTGAGACTGTGGTGCACAGGGCTGTGGCATGGACCATCTGTGTAGGTCTTACTCTGTTCTGCCTGCCACAGACCAATTGCTGCATTGTTCTCTGAGACCCCAAAGTTCCCCTTCTGTCCCAGCTGATATTTCCACTGGTGAGGGTGTTTCTGAAGATGTGGGAATATCTCCTCACCTTCAGCTCCCCCATTAGGGGTGCAGATGCTGTCTCACTTCCTCTCCTCTTCCTTTTCCCTTTGTTCTTTCATCCTACTCAGTTATGTGGGGAAATTTCTTGTCTTTTCAGGTGCCTGAGGTCCTCTGCTAGTGTTCAGCAGGTGCTCTGTGAGAATTGCTCCATTTGTAGTTGTATTCTTGATGTGTTTGTGGGAAGATATGAACTCCACATCCTCCTGCTCCTCTGCCATCTTGACCATTAAGCTCTGTAACTTCTTTTTTATTTCTCATCATTTTTGATTTGGGATCTCTCTGTTTTGTTCTTGATGAGTCTGGCTAAAGGTTTATCAATTTTGTTTATCTTTTCAAAGAATCAGCTCTTAGTTTCATTGATATTTTCTATCTTTTTTAAAGTCTCTATTTCATTTATTTCTGCTCTGATTGTTATGATTTTTTCCTTCTACTAACTTTGGGTTATACCTGTTTTTCTTTTCTCAGTTTCTTTAGGTATAAGGTTAGGTTGCTTATCTGAGATTTTCTTGCTTCCTGAGGTAGCTTGTACCCATAAACTTCTCTATTAGAACTGGTTTTACATAGCATAATGCATAGAAAATATATTCCACGGGAGGGAGATGCAAGAGGGAGGAGATATGAGGATATATGTATACATATAGCTGATTCACTTTGTTATACTGCAGAAACTAACACAACATTGTAAAGCAATTATACTCCAATCAAGATGTTAAAAAAAAAAAAAGAATAAAAACGAAAATATATTCCATAGATTTTGGATCATTGTGTTTTTATTTTTATTTGTCCCCAGGTAATTTTTTATTTCCTCTTTGATTTTTTCAGTAACCCATTGGTTCTTTAGTAGCATATTGTTTAGCTTCCACATGCTTGGGATTTTGTGCAGTTATTTTATTTATTTATTTTTTTGTAGTGATTTCCAGTCCCTTACTGCTATCGTCAAAAAAGATACTTGATATAATTTGAATATTCCTAAATTTATTGAGACCTGTTTTGTGGCCTAGTGTGTGATCTATCCTGGACAATGCTCCATGAGCAATTGAAAAGAATGTGTATTGTGCTGCTTTTGGATGACATGTTGCATATATATTTAATAAGCTCATTTGTCTAATATGTCTTTTTTTTTTTTTTTTTTTGTGGTATGTGGGCCTCTCACTGTTGTGGCCTCTCCCGTTGTGGAGCACAGGCTCTGGACGCGCAGGCTCAGCAGCCATGGCTCATGGGCCCAATCACTCTGCAGCATGTGGGATCTTCCCGGACTGGCGCACGAACCCGTGTCCCCTGCATTGGAAGGCAGAATCTCAACCACTGCCCCACCAGAGAAGCCCCTAATATATCATTTAAGACCAGTGTTGGGCTTCCCTGGTGGCGCAGTGGTTGAGAAGTCCGCCTGCCCATGTAGGGGACGCGGGTTCGTGCCCCGGTCCAGGAAGATCCCACATGCCGTGGAGCGGCTGGGCCTGTAAGCCATGGCCACTGAGCCTGCACGTCTGGAGCCTGTGCTCTGCAACGGGAGAGGCCACAACAGCGAGAGGCCCGCGTACTGCAAAAAAAAAAAAAAAGAAAGAAAAAAAAAAAAGAGACCAGTGTTTCTTTATTGATGTTCTGCCTGCCATAGATGTAAGTGGGTTATTAAATTCCCTAGTATTATCTTGTAACTGTCAATTTCTCTGTTTATGTCTGTTACTATTTTTTTCATGTATTTAGATGCTCCTATGTTGGGTGCATGTATATTTACAGTTGTATCTTTTTCTTTTTCTTGTATTGATTTCTTTATCATTATGTAATATCCTTCTTTGTCTCTTGTTATAGTCTTAGTTTTAAAGTCTATTTTGTGTGATATAAGTATTGCTACCCAGGTTTCTTTTCATTTCCATTTGAATGGCATATGTTTTTCCATCTCCTCACTCTCAATTTCTGTGTGTCTTTAGATCTGAAGTGAGTCTTTTTTAGACAGGATATATACTTATATCTTGTTTATATACCTTGTTTTACAAATATCAATTCAATCACTTTACATCATTCAGGTGGAGCATTTGGTTCATTTACATTTAAATTAATTATTGAAATGTATACACTTATTGACATTTTGTTAATTTTTCCCTGTTTTTTTCTTTTTTTGCAGTTCTTTATTGATTCTTTCTTATTTTGTTCTCTTCCCTTGTGAATGGATGATGACTATCTTTAGTGTAATGAGTTTGTGTCTTTGTATCTAATATACATTTTTGACTTGTGGTTACCAAGAGGCATATATATGTATATATATATATATATATATATATATATATATATATATATATATATATATATATATATATATATA
>RJWK010014392.1:0-13835 GCA_004363435.1 Platanista minor | reverse complement strand
GTGGTTATAAATGATTTTACTACTTTTGTATTTTAAACTTCCAAGTAGCTTTGTAAGTGGTTGTGATACTACCTTTACTATATATTTGCCTTTAACAGTGAGATTTGTCCTTTTGTAATTTTCGTATTTTTACCTCTGGTCTTTTCTTTCTGGCTTAGAGAAGTTTCTTTAATATTTCTTGTAAAGTCAATCTAGTGGGGCTGACCTCTATTAGCTTTTGCTTATCTTTAAAACTCTTTATGTTTGCTTCAAATCTGAATGATAGCCTTGATAAGTAGGTTATTCTTGGTTGTAGATTTTTTTCTTTCATCACTTTGAATATATTGTGCCCCTCACTTCTGACCTGCAAAGTTTCTGCTGAAAAGTTGGCTGATGGTCATATGTGAGTTCTCTGGTATGTAACTAGTTGTTTTTCCTTTCTTCTTTTAATACTCTCTCTTCATCTTTAATTTTTGCCATTTTAATTACAATGTGTCTTGGTGAGTATCTCTTTGGGTTCATCTTGTCTGAGACTCTCTGTGCTTCCTGGACATGGGTGTCTGTTTCCTTTCTCATGTTGGGGAATTTTTCAGCTATTATTTCTTCAAATAAGTTTTTTTGCCCATTTCTCTCTCTTCTTCTTGGACCCCTTAATACAAACGGTAATATGCTTGATATTCTCTCAGACTTCTCTTAAATTTTCCTTCTTTTCATAAAAAATTTTTTTTTTTCTGTTCAGCTTGGGTGATTTCCACTACTCTGTACTCCAGTCTGCTTATCTTTTCCTCTGTGTCGTCTAATCTACTCTTGCTTCCTTCTCATATATATTTTATTTTAGTTATTGCAATCTTCAGCTCTATTTGTTTTTTCTTTGTATTTTCTAACACTTTGTTAAACTTCTTACTGTGTTTATTCTTCTGAGTTCATTGAACATCTTTATGATCATTACCTTGAAATCTTTATTGGGTAGATCATTTAGCTCCACTTTGCTTAGCTCCTCTTCTGGGTTTTGTGTCTTATTTCTTTGTTTTGAACATATTTCTCTGTCTCCTCATTTTGCCTAATTCTCTGTTTTTATTTCTATATATTAGGTATATCAGTTACATTTTCCAGTCCTGGAGAAGTGATCTTATGTGAGAGATGTCCTGTGCATCCCAGCAACACACTTTCCACTGGCCACAAAGAGTTATATGCTCTAGGGTTTCCCTCTATGGGTTATATGTTGAGTGTGCCCTTCTGTTGTGACAGGTTTGACTAATATGGGGGTCCTGGTAGGTGGTTGTCAGCCTGGTCATGCATTATTCTGTGCCTGCCAGCCCACCTGGGTGGGGTCAGATCCTGGCTGCACTGCTTGGGGAATCCTGGGGCTGATGCTGACCTTCTGGTGGCAGGTAAACCCCCAGCACTAATAGGTTAGAGGAAAGTGTCCCAAATGGCACTTGCTAGTATCAATGTCCTCACGGTAGAATGAGTTTCCAAAAATGGTTACTACCCACATCTATGTTCCCAGGAGGAGCTCCAGTTGTCTCCTGTCTATATGTGAAACACTCCAAGATCAACTAGTGGGTTTTTCAATCTACTGCCTCTGCACTGGGACATGAAGCATGTTTGATTTTGTGTGTGACCTGTAAGAGTGGAGTCTCTGTTTCCTACAGCTTTCTGGCTTACCTGTACACATACCCCACTGGCTTGGAAAATCAGACATTCTGAGTGCTCATCTTCCTGCTGCAAGATCCCCAGGTTGGAGAGTCTGACGTGGGGCTTGATCCCTTGGAGAGAACATGTGCAATTGTCATTATCCCCCTATTTGTGGGTCACATACCTGGGCATGTGGGTCCTGACTATACATGTCTCCACCCCTCCTACTCATCACATTGTGACTCCTTTTCTATATTATTAGTTGTGGTTAATATTTTCTGCTGGTCTTCAGGTATTGTCATAAGTACTTGTAATTTTTGTATACCCATGGGAGGAGGTAAGTTCAGGGTCTTCATATTCTGCCATCTTGGCCATGGGAGGAGGTAAGTTCAGGGTCTTCATATTCATGCCTTCCCAAACCTAGTTATTGTTATATAATGGGAGATGGTGAAATAGGTTTGGAGGGTTCACACACAGTGTCCCCTGCAAATATTCCCTAGCAATGCCCCATATCTTACAAGTTAAAGTTCAAACACTCAACGTATCATTCATAGCCATTCATGACATGACCCTTTTAGCCCTTTAAACTTACCTCTCTTATTTCAATGTCTTTCTCCTATTCCTTCTTCAGTGATTTCTTCCATTGATCTCATACTAGTTTACTATGTAGAGTAACTGTGACATGCTATGCTGAACAGTGGTTGTTCCCTTTGCTACTATAGCTTCCCTTTTCATGTCTGATGCCTAATTAAACACTCAAAAATATTGATGGCTTTATTAAAATTGTAGTAGAGAACTATTAGATAATCATGCACAAGAAGCTCATGCACAAGAAGATTAAGTGATCATACACATTTTTAAAAAAATTAGTTGTCTTTTTGCTTAACTTCAGATCTAGATTATATTTTTATTTTAAATATTTTTAAAGTTTTAGAATATATTTAGTTTCATAGAAAATTTGAGAAGATATTACAGAGTGATTCCATATATGCCATATACAATTTCTCCTATTATCACCTTGTATTTATAGTGTGGTATTTGTCATATTAATGAACCAATATCAGTATATAATTATTAACTACTATCCATAGTATATTAAGATCTTAGTTTTTATCAGATGTCTTTTTTTTTTAAATTTCAAATTCCTTTTTAGGATACCAGGTTATATTTAGTCATCATGTCTGCTTAAGCTCCTCTTGGCTTTGACAATTTCTCAGACTCCTTGCTTTTGATGACCTTGATTGTTTTAAGAAATATTGGGCAGGTATTTTATATAATGTCCCTCAACTAGGATTTGTCTGATTTCTGTGTCCTTGTGTAGGGGTGTGTGGTAAGACTGGGGTTAGAAATTTTGGGGGAAAATTACAGAAGAAAGTACTTTTTTCATCCCTTAATATCAAGGGTACATGCTATCAATGTGACATCGCTATTGGTGTTAACCTTGATCACTTTACCAAGGTAGTGTTTATTAAGTTTCACCACAAATGTCTCCCCTTTTCATGCTATCTATACCTTTTGGAAGAAAGTTACTATGTGAAGCCTACACTCAAAGAGTGGGGAGTTATTCTCGACATCCTAGAGGACAGAGTTTCTACATGAATTATTTGGAATTTTGCTGCATGGGAAATTAAAAAAAAATTGTCTCTCATCTATTTATTTTCTCTCATACTGTTTATTATTGGTATAGACTGAACTGTGATACTTGCAAATCCATCTGATGAAAGCTTAATCTCTAATGAGATGGTGTTTGGAGATGAGGCCTTTGGGAAATAATTAGGTTTTAGATGAAGTAATGAAGGTGAAACCCTCATGATGGGATTAGAGCCCTTATAATAAAAGACACTCAGAGAGCTTGCTGTCTCTGCCATATGAGGACACAGCAAGAAGGTAGCCATCTACAAACCAAGAACAGAGCTCTCACCCAAATCTGACTATGTGGCACACTCATCTTTGACTTTCCAGCACTAAAGCTGTAAGAAATATATTTCTGTGGTTTAAGCCACCCAGTCTATGTTATCTTGTTATGGCAGCCAGAGCTAACTAAGACCTTTATGTAAGGAGGGTTTCATGGATATATATTTTATACTTTTGATTATAATCCAGTACTATTAAATTTATTTTATTCTTCAATTTTTTCCAGCTTTAGCCGTTGGACAGCCTTTATCCCTTTGACATACCTCCATCATTGTGTGTGCGGGCACACACAGCTTATCTTACCTTTTGACACTACAGGATTCTCCAGGCTCATCTTGTATATTCCTTCCCCAGTTCTAGGATCAACCATTTCTATAAGTAGCCTTGGCTTCTTTTATTGGAGAATGGTTGTAGAAACCAAGAATTGGATGCCTGGTGTATTTGTTCATATTGTTAGATATGTCATTCTTTCTAGGCTCTCTCACCTGACAAAACAAGGAAATATGTATGTATATACTACTAACCTGTGTATATACACATATCTTTAAATATTTCTAAATGTATTTATCTGTGTCTGTACTAGGCTAAACGTGAGTTTTTACCAATGTCTCCATCTCTAATCTAGTACCTCATGAATTATTCTATACTCAGTCTTGCACATCTATAACCTCCCACTCCAAAAATGAGAAATCTCCCTCCCACTATTCGCCATTTATTTACTTAATTGTTCAGTTTAACTTTAAATATATAGCACTTTCAGAATGTGTGACTTATTAGAAGCAACTTTACAAACTAGACTATAGTGCTATGTTCAGTTCCTTTGTCTTTAGTCTTACAGATTCTATTCATTTCCAAAGTCACTTGGGTCAGCATTTTATCCCAACCCCCAGAGTGAGTTTGTTTCAAATATATGTAATAAAGTTAGATTCTTTTGTTACAGTCTGCATTTCATCCTGAGATCCCAAGTTGTATTCCTTTGTTAGAGTTGGCATTTCATCCTAGGATCCTTAGACTTCCAAAATGTGTTTTTTTTAAATTTGCATTCATTTGATTCATTCTCTGTTCTTTAAAGTTATATGAATTTTGCTAAATGCAATCATACAGAATACTTTGTATTCTGTCACCATTACAATGTCATACAGAATGCTTTCCTTTATACTATCATAAGAATATTTTCACTACCCTAAAAATTCCCCTGTGTTTTACATATTCATCCCCCCCCCAAGAACCTCTGGCAACCACTGATCTGTTTACTGTCTGCATAGTTTGTGTTTTCCAGAATGTGATATAATTGGTATAATTGGATCATGTAGCCTTTTCAGAGTAACTTCTTTCACTTAGAAATATACATTTAAGATTCATCCATGTCTTTGCATGATTTGATAGCTTATTTCTTTTTATTACAGAATAGTATTCCCTTTTATAGATGGACCACTTTGCCTATCAATTTACCTATTGAAGGACAACTTGGTTGCTTTGAGTTTTTAGCAATAATAAAACTGCTTTAAATATCTGCATACAAGATTTTTGTGGGAACATAAGTTTTCAAATCAGATGCGTACATAAACAGAAGGGCAATTGTTGGATAATATGGTAAGACTTTTAGCTGTGTAAGAAATTGTCAACCTGTTTTCTAAAATGGCTGTACACTTTTGCATTCCCACCAGCAATGAGGGAGAGTTCCTATTGCTTTGCCTCCTCACCAGCAATTGGTATTGTCAGGTTTTTTTTTTTTTTTTTTTTTTTTTTAGATTTTAGCCATTCTAATAGGTGGGTAGTGGTATAATCTTGACAAATGATGTTGAACATCTTTTCAAATAATTATTTTCCATGCCTATATCATTTTTGGTGACATATCTTTTCAGATCTGCTGTAGTATTTTAATTGGATTGTTTTTCTTATTGTATGATTTAAAAAGAAATATTTTGGTTATAAGTCCTTTATCAGGTATATATGTTTTGCAAATTTTTTCCCAAGGCTTTGACTTTTCCTTTAATTTTCTTGACAATGTCTTTCTTAAAGCAGAAAATTTTAACTTTAATTAGTCTAGCTTATCAATTTTTTAAATTCTTAGATGATGTTGTGTCTGAAAATGAATCGTTAAACCCAAGGTCATCTAGATTTTCTCCTATGCTTTCTTCTAAAATTTTTGAAATTTTGTATTTTATATTTAGATATATGATACATTTTGAGTTAATTTTTATGTAAAATGTAAGGTCTATGTCTAGGTGCATTTTTTTTAAATATGGATGTCCAGTTGTTCCATCACCATTTGTTGAAAGACTATCCTTTTTCTGCCTAATTGATTTTGTCCCATCATCAATAATCATTTGACTATATTTTTGAAGGACTTCTGGGTTCTCTATCCTATTCTATTAATACATGTATTTCTGCTTTCAATAATACCACACTGTCTTGGTTATTCGAGCTTTATAGTAAAAAGCTTGAAATAGGCTATTAAATCTTTGAAGTTCATTATTTTCCAGTAATTTACTTGCTATAATAGATCTCTTGCTTTTCCATATACATTTTGAAGTTTATTTCTCTTTCTATATATAAAATATTTTTCTGGAACTTTTATTGGAATTGTGTTGGATTTATAAATCCAGTTGGGAATAATTGACATTCTAACAATATTTTTTGATCTTCTTTGATTTCTTTCATCAGTGTTTTGTAGTTTTCTGTATATACATCTTGTACACATTTTATATTTATACCTAAGCTTTTCATTTTTTTGGTGCTATCATAAACGGTATTATTATCTCCTTAATTTCAAATTCCAATTGTTCATAGCTGGTATTAGGAAAGCAATTTTCTTTTGCATATGAAATCTTGCTATATTTGCTTTTTAAAATCCATGATTCTTTTTGCAGAATTTTTTGTTTTGTCCATAGACAACTGTATATAATCTGTGAATAAAGATAGTTTTTCTTTTTCCATTCTGATCTGTATATCTCCATTTTTTCTGGTCTTTTTCCATGGAATAGATCTTCCAGTATGACGATGAATAGAAACAGTGAGAAAGAACATTCTTGCCTTCTTCCCAATTTTTTTTTAAAACTGTGGTAAGAACATTTAACAAGAGATCTACCCTCTTAACAGATTGGTTGCTAAGTGCACAATAGATCATGGCTGACTACAGGCAGAGTGTTTTACAGCATATCTCTAGAATTTATTCATCTTACATAACTGAATCTTTACGCTCATTGATTAGCAACTCATCTTTCCTCCCTCCCCCCAACCTCTGGCAACTACTATTCTACTCTCTTCTTCTATGAGTTTGGCTATTTATATACGTCATATAAGTAAAATCATGCAGTATTTGTCCTTCAATAACTGACTTATTTCACTTAGCACAGTGTCCTCAAGATTAATCCTTGACATGTATTACAGGATTTTCTTCTTTTTTAAGATCAAATAATATTGCATTGTCTGTATATGGCTACATTTTCTTTATTCATTCATCTGCTGATAGCCATTTAGACTGTTTCCACATCTTAGTTATTGTAAATAGTGGTGAAATAAACATGGGAGTGTTAATACCTCTTTGAAATCCTGATTTCAGTTATATTGTATACATACCCAGAAGTGGGATTACTGGATCATATGGTAGTTCTACTTTTAATTTTTTGAGTAACTGCCATATTGTTTTCCATAGTGGCTGCACCATTTTGCATTCCTGCCAAGAGTATACGAGGGTTTCAATTTATCTACATCCTTGCCAACACTTTTTATTTTTTACTTTAAAAAAAAAATAATAGTCATCCTAACAGGTATGAGGTGTCATTGTGGTTCTGATTTGCATTTTCCAGATGATTAGTGACATTGAACATCTTTTCATATAACTATTGGTCATTTGTATATCTTCTTTGGAAAAATGCCTATTTGAGTCTGCAGCTTATTTTTTAATCAGGTTACTAGGTTCTTTTGTTTGTTTTGTTTTGGTATAGAGATATAGGACTTTCTTATATATTTTGAAAATTAACCCCTTATCAGATATATAGTTTGCAAATATTTTTCCCAGTCCATAGGTTACCTTTTCACTCTGTTGATTTTTTCCCTTGCTGTACAGAAACCTATTTGACGTAATCACACATGTCTGTTTCAGCTTTTGTTGCCTGTGCTTTTGGTGTCATATCCATAAGATCATTGGCAAGACCAATGTGTATATATTTTTTCCAGTGTCAGGTCTTATGTTTAAGTCGTAATTATTTTGTGCTGATTTTATGTATGGTGTAACATAGGGGTCCAACTTCATTCTTTTGCATGTGGTTATCCAGTTTTCCCAACTCCATTTGTTAGAGACTATTCTTTCCCTATTGCATATTCCTGGCAACCTTGTTGAAGATCAGTTGATTGTATATGTATGGATTTATTTCTGGGGTCTCTATCCTGTTGAATTAGTCTATATGTCTGACTTTGTGCCAGTGCCATACTGCTTTAATTACTGTAGGTTTGTAATATATTTTGAAATTAGGCTGTGTGATGTCTCCAGCTTTATTCTTCTTTCTCAAGAATGTGTCAGCACGCTTCCCAATCTTAAAGAAAGCATGATTCCAAGTCTGTGTGACTTCAAAGCCTGTGATTTTAACTTTGGAGTCTAAGTACACTAACAGACATTTCTATGCATCTATAGAATGCTTATACATATCAGGGTAAGTAAGAACCCATGGCCCAGAGTGTTAAATTTGGGCAACAGTGGGCAAGAGAGGAAGAGATGTTAGAAATGCAATATATAACACAATCTGAAAGACTGAGATAACATCCTGAGGAGCTGAAGGAAACAAGGAAGAGCAAAGTTTGCAGCAGGAGGTTATGTAGACATATTAATTAGTAATTTTTTAAAAAGACAACTTTAAAGATAGATTTGGAGAAGGATAATGCTTATTTAACTCTATCTTTAACGACTCTTGCAATGCTCGACTCCTAGAAGGTAGTCTGTAAATATTTAATAAATAAATTTTTGGTTCATAGATTTAAGTTTATAACGACAAGATCTTATCAGCCAAGAATCAAGAAAATGTTGTTTTGCCATATATTCAAAGGTAACTTCTTGAAAAGTACATCAGAGCCCCCTGTACAGTGCCTCTTTAGACCTGGTCACCATGTGAACACTGCAGAGAATAATTATTTTTCTCTGCTCTGTAGTTGGAGGCCAAAATAAAATCAGTCTCAGAAAGTTCAGCATCGTTATCTTTGTTACCTCCCTGGTATTTTGATAAATGATTTGAAGAGTTGATAATTATAAATTTTTAGCAGTTGGTGACTAAGGCTGGGCCGATGGAATCAATTAGATTAACTACGAGTAGACTGATTACTAAATAATCAATTATACTCCCACAATCAGTTCAGGTGGGAGTCACAGCATGGGTAAACTCACTGCTGGAGGAATGGGATGTGAAACACTGGAGAACTGGTCCACTTCTAGGTAATACCAGTGATTACAATGACCACTGATTCAGAGAATATGGTTGGATTAAAATAGATGGAAGTGCACAGAACATAAATTCCTTGGGTTGTCCATCTCTCATACTGCATTTTAGGCTGGAATTTTGTATACAAAGACAGTTTCGGTTGGGTTCTTCTACTCCAGTCAGACTCCTGCCTCTCTGAACGACCTGCCCCACATGCAAACCTTTTCTCCTCCTCATTACCCACACATTTCATGCCTACTTATACATTTATGTTTAAGTTCTACAGGTTCACAAATGCCCAAATACTTTTACTCATTATTATAAGCAGAACAAAACAAAAGAAACACAACAAACCCCTGGCTCCCAAATTGAGTTGGGTGCTTTAAAGCTTAGGTACACCTTCCCTCCAATAATTGTTGCCACATTGACTTCTCTCTATTCTAGTGGCTTTTTGCTTATATTTTTCACCATGCAACTTAATATTTCTTACATTGGATTGTAGCATTTTTATATCCTGAAGTGTATGCACGTGTGTGTATGTGTGTGTGTGTGTGTGTACCTTGTTTATCCATTTAGATCATACCATTTCTGTTGTACCATTTCTGTACCATTTGTTGTACCATTTCTGTCTAAAATCAAGTTTGGAATTAATCCAGAATTCTTTGCTTCTACCTCAGACTTCCGTAATTTCCAAGGCGGAAGCACCTACACTGACCTCAGTCTCCACCCTATTGAGAATTTCATTTCACACATTGTGGCACATTGTATTTTCCAAAAATAGCAACCTTTTTTTTGGTTCTACAATTTAGTGTATAACCTAGCCATTTTTCCATCAAAAGGTGGGGAACATTTTCCCTCCCCTTGAACCCGGAAGCTCCTGTGATTTCCTCCTTTGCTATAATGCATCAGAAGTGATGTTCTAAAATTTCTGAGCCCAAGTTAGTAAAGGCAGTAGTTTCTGCTGCTTTTTGTTTCAGGAAGATAACTCTTGGAGCACTGTCACCTTGTTCTGAGGAAACAGGCTACATGGAGAGTCTATAGATATGTATTCCAATGGAAAGCCACAACTAATTTTCCAGCTGACAGACCAGCATCCCTGTCAGACATGAATGAATAAGCACTCAGTTTATTCAAATCCCCAGCTTTGAACCACTCTCAGTCTTTGAAGTTTCCGGTCAAAGCACTGAATGACATGGAACAGAAAAAAAACAAAAAACAAAAAACAAAAAAACAACAACAAAAAACTGTCTTACTGTGCCTTAAGTAAATTCCTGAAACACAGAATCTATGAGCACCAACTATTGTTTTATGCCACTAACTTATTGCCTAATCACTATACAGCAACATATACCTGGAACACTCATTATTATCTCCCACAGTAGACCAAGGCTGTGCATACATCATGTGAGGGTCATACACTAAGGTTTATAAATATAGAAAAAAGAGGCAGATAATTACTTTGAACTGGTAGGAAAAGGTTTCATGGGGAAAGTGGCACTGGGATGGTGTGTTGAAGGGCAGGCAGGGCTATGCTAGAGTTCCCAGTCTGGTGCATCCTGGTGATAAAGAACGAAGAAGAAAATGCCTGCATGGTGATTGTGACTCCAGGAGGTCTTACTTTGAGAAATAAGGGGAGCTGTTGTCTCTGTCATAGCTCACAGATGAGCGATGGTCTGTACTGCCTGTTTAATTCAATCTTTATTACTTCTTAGTGGAGATATAAAACTCAGGTCACAGGGTGTACTTCAGACGTCGTAGAGATAAATGGGCATATGAAAATTATGGCAGAGTCAGTATTTGGGAGTCAGGGGAAGGGAAAAGAAACAAACAGTGACTTTAGAAAAGGAGGCAGAATAGGAGAAATGGTCCTCAAGGAGAAGTGACAGTCGGGGAGAGGCAGACGGGCAGGTAGGGATAGGAATAATTGACTTTAGCTACAGCAGAGAATATGTTGGTGAGCTGAGAGAACATGTCGTCAGAGCATTTCTAATTTTGTTTCTCCAGGGCTGCCTATTAAACACCCAAACTGCATCATTTACAGCTTGCTTTCCTTGGATTCTTCTCAAAGGCTGCTCCTCTGTCAGTAGAATGCCTTGGAGTGCTTGGGAAGGACACTTCTATTGATATTTCAGTTGGGCTTTCTTTGTGTCATCCACGTATTCACTGCATCAATACAATCTACTGTCATAGCCTCAAAGACCTGTCATACATCAAGAATGCTCAGGTTGCTTCATCACGACCTGATGTTTTGGGCAACCTTGTGTTTGTATCTCAGTATCCCACAAGCACCTCACACTTCATATATTTAAAATCAAACTCATGCCTTCCCCTCTCATCCTGCCCTAGGATTGTCTGTGTTGGTAAATGACACTTCCATCCAAAGCCACCCGTAGAGTGTAAAGCTGTTGAGAGCAAGGCCATATCTTATCCACTACTTCTTACCCAGTACCTGATATGATGTCCATCACTCCATAAACATTCTGAATTAGTAGACTTGACTATGCCCGTTTTTTTAAATGGCTTTATTTTTTTGATTATTGGGTTGTAAATGTTATTTATAGATTCTAGATGAAAGTCCCTTATCAGATATACGATTGGAAATTACTTTCCCCACTCTGTGAGTTTTCCTTTTTACTTTGTTTGTAGAAAATTAAAAAAAAAATGCAGTCTAATTTATTTATTTTTTCTAGTGGCGGTGTTTTTCTCTAGTGGTGTCGTATCTAAGAAATTATTGGGCAAACCCAAAGTCACAAAGATTTACTCCTATCTTTAGTCCTAAATATTTACTCTAAGAGTTTTGTAATTTTTGCTCTTATATTTAGGTCTATGATGCATTTAAAATTAATTTTTTTGTATGCTGTTTGGTTGGCATCCAATTTCCCAGCACCATTGCTGGGAAAAGACTGTTACTTCTCCATTGGATTGTCTTTCTAGCCCTGTTGAAATCAAATGACTACAAATGTAAGGGTTTATTACTGGAATCTTAATTCTATTCCATTGATTTCTATGGTTATAATTATGCTCTACTGTCTTCTTTTCTTCAGCACGGTATTAAGTTTTGAAATTAGGAAATGAGAGTCCTTTACCTTAGTTCTTATTGTTCAGGATCATTTTGACTATTTTGCAGTCCTTGAATTTCTGTGTGAATTTTAGGACCAACTTGCCCATTACTGCAAAAATGCAGCTGGGATTTTGATAGAGATTGTGTAGAATCAATAGATTATTTTAGAAAGTGTGTCATCTTTAAAATATTTCTTTTTATCCATAAACTTGATTCCTTTCTTTTTATTTCAATCTTTAATTTTTTCAATTTTTGTAGTTTTCAGTGTACAAATTTTGTACACTACTTTTGTTAGATTTGTTCCTAAGTATTTTTTTTGATGGTATTATGAATAAAATTGTTTTCTTAATTTCTTCTTTTGCTTGTTCACTTGTAGTGCATAGAAATACGATTGATTTTTGCATACTGATTTTGTATCTTGCAACATTTCTGAGCTTGTTTATTAATTACAATAGTAGTATGTGTGTATGTGTGTGTGTTTCTGTATTCCTTAAGATTTTCTATGTATAAGATCATATAGTCTACAAGCAGAAATAGTTTTATTTCTTCCATTCTAAGTTTGATGTACTTTGTTATTTTTCTTTCACCCAAATATCCTGACTTGGCCTCCAGTACAATATTGAATAGAGAAGGTGAGAGGTAACACTACTGCCTCATCACTATTCTTAACTTTAAGTTTTTAGTAGATGCCTTTTTTCAGATTGAGGAAGGCCCTTTCCATTCCTAGTTTTTTGAGGTTTTTATGTTGCTGTTAAATCTCAAAAGAGTGTTACATTTTGTCACTTTTTCTGATGCATCTATGGAGATGAATGTATGAACCATGCCGCTTATCAACACTGTTTATTACATTAATTAATGTTCAGATGTTGTACCAATCTTGCATTTCTGGGATCATTTGCATTTGGTTTTGATATATAATCCTTTTTATATATTGCTGGATTCATTTTGCTACTCTTCTTTTGAAGATATTTGCATCTGTATCCGTAAGAGATACTGGTCTGTCATTTCCTTTTTTTTGGAATGTCTTTGTCTTGTTTTCATATCAGAGCAATACAGGTCGCACTTCCTCCTACTCTTTTGTGCTATTATTGTCCTACAGATTACATCTTTATAGAGCCTAAATCAATCAGTGTAACATTCTAAGAATTACTTCATGCTAATGTCTTTTACACTAGATAGAAGAGTTTTATATTTACCTCTGTAGGTGTCCTTATTGCCTTTGCTTACATTTGAGTTACTGTCTAGTGTCTTCTCATTTCAGCCCAAATAATTTTTTTTTCCTGTTTATTTATTTATTTATTTTTTGTGGTACGCGGGCCTCTCACTGTTGTGGCCTCTCCCATTGTGGAGCACAGGCTCCGGACACACAGGCTCAGCAGCCATGGCTCACGGGCCTAGCTGCTCTGCGGCATGTGGGATCTTCCCGGACCGGGGCACGAACCCATGTCCCCTGCATCGGCAGGTGGACTCTCAACCACTGTGCCACCAGGGAAGCCGTCCTGTTTATTTTTAAGGTAAGCAGGCTAGTGACAAATTCTGTTTTTGTATGTCTGAGAATGTCTAAATTTCTCCTCCATTTTGGTAAGATAGACTTTTTGGATAAAGAATTATTGGTTGGGCTTCCCTGGTGGCACAGTGGTTGAGAGTCCGCCTGCCGATGCAGGGGACATGGGTTCGTGCCCCGGTCCGGGAAGATCCCACATGTCACAGAGCCGCTGGGCCCGTGAGCCGTGGCTGCTGAGCCTGCACATCCGGAGCCTGTGCTCCGCAACGGGAGAGGCCACAACAGTGAGAGGCCTGCATACTGCAAAAAAAAAAAAAAAAAAAAA
>RJWK010014391.1:0-37738 GCA_004363435.1 Platanista minor | reverse complement strand
TACTAGAGAATGGATTTGAGGATATTGGGAGGGGGAAGGGTAAGCTGTGATAAAGTGAGAGAGTGGCATGGACATATGTACACTACCAAACGTAAGATAGATAGCTACTGGGAGGCAGCCGCATGGCACAGGGAGATCAGCTCAGTGCTTTGTGATCACCTGGATGGGTGGGATGGGGAGGGTGGGAGGGGGGGAGATGCAAGAGGGAGGAGATATGGGAACATATGTATATGTATAATTGATTCACTTTGTTATAAAGCAGAAACTAACACCATTGTAAAGCAATTATACTCCAATAAAGATGTTGAAAAAAAAAAAAAAAAAAGACATATTCCCGAATGTGTGAGCCACTGAGAGAAATAGAAGAGAGAAAACTAGAAAGGAACAAACTCCGTTTGGGAGACTGTCATAAATTATCATACTGTGATGAATTTCCTAGACTAAAAAGACTCTTGCTTTGATGCACGTGCACGGTGTCACAAGTTACCTAAAGCATTTTCAGAGCTTAATGCAATGCCAGGCTCAGGGTTTGCTTGCCTGTTTTGTTCTCCTGAGGCAGAGAGAACGATCTTTTTGATTCTTGCTTCATCCATAGGAAAGGAAAAAAAATACATGCTAGAGAAATCCTCAGTGGACACCGCATTTTCACCAAGCATAATAGAAACATTTTAAAGATAAATTTCTTCTGATTGCTGTGCTCTTTTATCTGGCAACTCAGAGAAGGGTGTTAACACTGATAAACAGATTTCTTGGCAGTTCAGTAAAATATCAGAGACTGTATAGAAAGAACGAGCACACTTATGTTGTCTAAAATAAGATCTGGCTTTTGTAAAGTGCGGTCCATTCAAGATATCACTGTTTATCTCCTACAAGGCTGATTTAGTTGTTTTCTCACCTTTTCACAATAATCTCATAGAAAGCCCTCATTTTTCATTCGAATTTGGCATGAAATCTTGCAGCAGCTCAACTGGACTTCAGGGCGGAGGCCCTCCCTGGCCTATGAGCCCCTTCTGATATCCAGTCATCGGCTGCTTTACCTTTAAAACAAGGTCATTGGTATAAACAACGACCACTGTAGCCAAATTCTAGTCCTCCTCTACATGGTGCTTTCCAAGTAAGCTGCTGTTAAGTCACTTTCAGCGGACCTGAATCTCTTCTTTAGGCCCAGGAGAGTTTGTTCTTTTCTCCTTCCTCTTTCCTCGTCGCTGCCTGATTACATAGAGGAAAAGAATGGCCCTCCTCGACTCCTCACTCAGAATGCGCAGCAGCCAAAGTCAGAAGGCCAAATCCTCCTCCAGAGGGGCTGTCCCCAACTCTGCTGAAAGCCCACTTCTTGTGGCATTTCATTGGCTGTTTCCACACGCCACTCCCCAGGACAAATTCCACCTGGAGGACTTAGGGATAAAAAGGTTATTTCTCTTAAAGAACCAAAACAATGTTTATGATGAGCCCAGGAGAGCTGTGTACTTCATAGGGTTTCTCTCTTTGGCTGCTGGAAAGCTCAGAGATGGAAATTGTACTTGTTTTGGGCCAGGTTTTCTTGACATACAGTTTTCTTCAACTACCACTTCATGTCTGTTTGTTGTCTTCTAGCTTCTATTAATGAGTCTCTGTTTTATTAGAACTCCATTTCTAGTGTAACTTGCCTCAATTTCTTTTTGAGAAGCAGATGAACTATGAATAAATGAACATTTTAAAAGTGGCTGTCATCATTCTAATCATGCTGGTCCTGTCACCTGAGCAACAGGAAAAGTCACCCAGGAAAAATAATTTAGAATCATCTTCCTAGTGAGCGATTTCTACCTAGAACTTTTGGCCTCACCAAGACCAAAATAAAGAGGATAACTCATTCATTGATACAGAAAAGTTCTCATCATTAATACCCATTTATTTATAGGCTCAAAACAAATTCATTACACTGCCTCCTCTCCTTCCCTGCCCCCCCCCACTTAAAAAAATAGTGGAGAGTAAAAAAGCAGCCCATTTTTAGATGGGTAAACTGAGTCACAGAAGCCAAAATAATCAGGCTAAGAAAATATACTAAGTTATAGGACAGGTAACAACCAGAGATGATACAGTCTATGAAATCTGTGGAGACAAAACCAGCTCAAAGTCTGCAGCCTGGAGCCTTACAACCACACCCAACACAAATAATTTAAACAGGGTGACTTACAAAGTTAGGTCTCATTCCTCCTCTATAGGGATTTCTCTATAAAAATGACAATATTTCAAATCTTTTACATTTTTTCGGAGAGGAGGATATCTGTTCTTGTTTATGATTTAATAAAATAATCCTAATTAGAACTTTTCTGCTTAGGGGAGGGGCAGAAAATTTCCTTTTGATAAATCAAAACCAGATAATGTGACTCACTAAAAATATGCACCAAATTAATTAAGTTCAACACATAAAGAAGTAAAAACAGTGTGAAAAAGTTTAATCAGAGAAATCAAGGCAGAGGTCAGCATATGCAAAATCGATTTACAACCCAGTGACTGCATCTGCAATCCATAAGCGTTGCCAGTGTAAATGCCATTTAAAAGAAATATACATATACATTATACTAACCTCCTCAGGGATGGGGGGAATTCTGAAGTAGGTAAACTGAGGCAGTTTTGGAGGCAGTAGATGAGTAGGATACCCTCCTCTACTCCTGTTATCTGACCCACAGAACCATCCTGCCCCTTTCAGTTTAACTTCCACCAGACATTAGAACTGACACAGCTAAAATCATGGTGCTTGAACTCACAGACAGGGAGAATAGACTTGTGGTTGCCAAGGTGTGGGGGAGGGATGGACTGGGAGTCTGGGATGAGCAGGTGCAAACTATTATATATAGAATGGATAAACAATAAGGGTCTACCGTATAGCACAGGGAACAATGTTCAATTTCCTGTGATAAACCATAATGGAAAAGAACATGAAAAAGAATGTATATATATGTATAACTGAATCACTTTGCTGTACAGCAGAAATTAACACAACATTGTAAATCAATGATACTTCAATAAAACAATTTTTAAAAGTCATGGTGGGGCTTCCCTGGTGGCGCAGTGGTTGAGAGTCCGCCTGCCGATGCAGGGGACACGGGTTCATGCCCCGGTCCGGGAAGACCCTACATGCCGCGGGGTGGCTAGGCCCGTGAGCTATGGCTGCTGAGCCTGCGCGTCTGGAGCCTGTGCTCCGCAACGCAATGGGAGAGGCCACAACAGTGAGAGGCCCGTGTACCGCAAAAAAAAAAAAAGTTGTGGTGTTTGATTTTGTCAATAGGAATCAATATAGCCCAGAACCGCGTTAGGGGAGGTGAACCAAGTATGTTCCTGACGTAGAGTGGGGTTTAAGGCAGTGTCGCCACCAACCCAGCAGCATTCTCCCTTTATTTGTGGCTACATATTTGAAAAAAGGGGTGGGGGGGACATACCCCAGTTTACTTTTTTAAAACTAAATAACATTGCCTTGTGGCACTCATATTGTATCCATTACACATTTCACTTCAAAACCTCATCTCCCCTAAACCCTCTTCAATGCGCTTGAAGTAGCACAGCCAAAGGAAAGGAATTTTCTATTTAACTAGAGCACTGACATTCTGTTACACAATTCGATCTTGTCTATTTACCTGCTCTCAGAAACACAAGACACTAAACACAAAATGCTGAATGCGTTGAGTCTGCAGTGCCATAGGTGTCTGAATTCATCTGTAGCTTCCCTCTCGCTCATCAGTGTAATTGTTGCCATGTTATTCCATTTTTTGATTAGTCTAGTCCCTCAAGCTCAATGCTTTTTTCTGGCCCAATGTTCTTCTGCTGGTTGTCATGGTGACTGAATTGTTAGCGAGGAGAAAGGCTCTGTTGTCTGTCATTGTTCTGTTGTGGTTTAGGTAACACAGGAGGCAACACAAGTGAAGTGGATGGACCTTTTTTGCTCTGCATCATTTCATAGTATTGAAAAATCTCACATAAAAAAGGAGCAAATAGGCCCAACCAAAGAAATAACCAAACTCCTTCTAAAGGAAAGTGCACATCATTATAAAGAGGCAAAATGGCACTAATGATGAACTGAGTAATCTGTGAAAAATGCTGCTGAATATTACATTTATTACTAGAACAATCACTGCAACTTAAACATCACATACAATACTTACCATTTTGCAATTTAGAGTAAATATAGTTTTTAACTATGCAATTGTAGCATCAACCCTTTGATTCTCAAGCCTCTGCTACTTTAACCTTACGTTCTGTTTAACCCAAAGATAGCACGTTGGAAGTTAGTACTGAAGCCAAATGAAGAGTTGGGCAAATTTTCTTTTGGTGGTAAGATAGCATTAGGGTCAATTTCTACTTTGGGAATGTGGAAATAATTTTTTAAAGACTAGAGCTGACTACAAAGGAGAACTTTTAATTCAAATGGTAAAAAATATTTTTGAAATTAACCAAAATGAATATAAACGTTCCTCAATTTAATTTTTAATTTTCCAGATTTTTCAACCAGAAAATGGAGAGATATAGCATAGATATATGATAAATGAAAGGATATATCATAGACAATGAGCAAATTAATAATAGTTCCTATAAAAAACTCCTCTTAATCTTCTTTCATCATTGCGTTGGTAGACATATATCTGCCCTAATCAGCAATGATTTTCATTAGTATTGGTATAATTTTTTTCACTGTGAACTTTTTCATTTGTTTTATTTGATTTTGAAATGATCTAATTTAATTTTTATTTAACTATTTCATTTAATTTTTAATGATACAAAGTTTTAAGTAGGTAATATTTTGTAAACTATAACTTAAAAATGATTAAAAGGTTTAGTATGACAAATCTCCCTCCCACGCCTGAAATCTATCTAGTTCTCTCTTAATCCTCCACAGCTATTGTTGTTAGATTCTTTTGTAGTTTTCCAGAATTTCTTTATGCAAATATTAGAAAATACTGAAAGAGATTCTTATTTTACCTCTTGCATACACAAATGGTAGCTTGTTATTCACACTGTTCTGCACTTTTCACTTAACACTATATCTGATTGTCTTTCTGTATCAGAACATAAGAGATCTTCCCCCTTCTTCTTTTTCTTCTTTTTACAATAGCATAGTATTCCATTGTATGGGTGCTCTATAATTCATTTAATCAGTCTCTATTGATGGACATATACGTTATTCTCAATATTTTGCATTTCTAATAAATAACCTTGTGTATTTGTCTTTTTTTTTTTTTTTTTTTGCGGTACGTGGGCCTCTCACTGTTGTGGCCTCTCCCGCTGCGGAGCACAGGCTCCGGACGCGCAGGCTCAGCGGCCATGGCTCACGGGCCCAGCCGCTCCGCGGCATGTGGGATCTTCCCGGACACGGGCACGAACCCATGTCCCCTGCATCGGCAGGCAGACTCTCAACCACTGTGCTACCAGGGAAGCCCGTGTATTTGTCATTTTATGTATGCAAATATATGTGAAAGATAGAATCCCAGAAGTGAAATTTCTAGGTTAAAAAGTATATTTCCATTTGTAACTTTGATGAATATTGTCAAATTGCCTCTGTAGGAGTTGTTCCAATGTACACTCCCATCAACAGTGTACAAACGTACCTGTTTACTCATACCTTCCCAACAAAAGGTAATGTTAAGCTTTTGAAATTCTGCCAATCTGATAGGCAAAAAATAGTGTCACGCTACAGTTTTAATTTAAATTTCTATTAGTGAGGTCAAATATCTTTTCACATGTTTCAGAACCAGTTGTATTTATTTTCCTGTTAATCCTCTCTTGAGATACTTTGCCCATATTTATATTAGGGTATTGATATTTTTCTTCTGGATTTCTAGGAGCTTTTTATGTTTTTGTGAAATTTATGCTCTATTGTGTTATGAGTTACAAACATTTTCCCCAACTTGTTGTCTTTTGACTCTACATATGGTGTTTCTTCCATGCAGAAGTTCTGGTTTATATGTGGTCATACAAATCTTTTATGGCTTCTGCTTGTCTTTTCTCTCCCATCCCCACGTCAAGGCTGTAAAGAAACCCTCCCATGCATTTTTGTAGTACTTGTCTGGTCTCTTTCCTTTTTTCTTTTCTTTTCTTTTTTATTTTTTTTAATCTTCACCCTTTCTAACTTTATCTTTGATCATGGTATGCGGGACAGATCCAACTTTAGATTTTTTCAGATGGCTATCCAGTTATCAACAATAAATCTCCTCCCCCGCCCGCCAACACACACTGATATGAGATGCTTCCTTTACCAGATGTTTAAGTATATTGGGTTTTTGGTTTACTTCTGGACTTCCTTTTCTGTTACCTTGGTCTATGTGTCTGTTCATACATGGAGCCCTAGTACATTTAACATAACAAATATACAGTCAACAATATACTACAAGAACTGTACTTAGTCTGTAAATGCTCTCAAGTATATCTGTATTTTTACACTGCCAAATGTATCTCTTATTTGGAAACTGCTCAAACTCACTATCTAAACATAAATTCCTTCTTTGATTGCCCCAGGAAGTAAATCCATTACTATGTTATACCAAACTTTGTCACTCAAGTTCTGGGAAAATACAGCTGAAACATCATCAGTTTTTCAACAAAAACTAAAATTCAAGAATAGATGTGTGGCAAACACACTACTGTATATAGAATGGATAACCAACAAGGACCTACTGTAGAGCACAGGGAAGTCTACTCAATATTTGTAATAACCTATAAGGGAAAAGAATCTGGAAAAAAATATGTTTGTGTATAACTGAATCACTTCGCTGTACACCTGAAACTAACACAACATTGTAAATCAACTATATTTCAATAATAATAATAAACAAAAGAATAGATGTGGCAGAGGGCTGTTTTCCCTTTGTGAATATGCCTTTAAGGTATATTCTGTAGAGTGCGGGGTGTTCATAAATCTCAGTGCACTTTCATTCAGCACCTCATGGTGGTTTACAGCCACAGAAATCTGCAAAACATGCTGCTCTTGCTTTCTAAGGGTGCTCCATGACGACTTTAAAGCCTAGCCACTAAAGAGCATTTGAAAGGGCACTTACTATTTAGTACCCTGTAAACATATATTTTGATTTTCTTTCATACTGTTTAATGATAAAACATTCAGCAAGGATCTGTGGAAACCAGCTAGCAATCACAACAGACACACTCCAAGGAGGAGTACCAGCCTTTCCCAGACTGCGCTTCTCTGCCCACCACAGCACGAGGGCTGCAGCCGATTTCATCATCGTGCCAAATATTCACAAGCTTGTTGTCTGTTATTGGTTTAATGTAGTGCATTCACACAGCAGACTGAAGTTGATTTTCAGTAAAGGTCTATAAATAATGCTCTTTGGCTGTGATCTTGAGGCTTTCGAGATCAGTTTTCCCACTTCCACCCCTCCTTCTTACTAAGCATTTCACCACTGGGGAGAAGATTAATGTCTTCACAACAAAAGATGACTTTTGGGCTTCCCTGGTGGCGCATTGGTTGAGAGTCCGCCTGCCGATGCAGGGGACACGGGTTCGTGCCCCGGTCCGGGAAGATCCCACATGCCGCGGAGCGGCTGGGCCCGTGAGGTGTGGCCGCTGAGCCTGCGCGTCTGGAGCCTGTGCTCCGCAACAGGAGAGGCCACAACAGTGAGAGGCCCGCGTACCGCAAAAACAAAAAAAAAAAAAACAAAAGATGACTTTTGGAGCAGAACCTACCACCCAATAATCAGAAGTGGCAAGTGAAAGAGGGAAGGTGGTGACCTCTCTCAGTGACATGAACAAGAAGAAACTGGAGGGGCCTTTTCCTTTGCGTAGACGGTGCCCAAACCACTCATGGCAGGAAGCGTTTGGCTACTGCTCACTTCTCCGAGGCGCACTATAAAAGGTGAGCAAATCTCAAAGTGCTCCCCGTCTCCTCCCCAATTAGTTCAGATGGAGAAGGACCTTCAAAGATATCCATTGTGGGGGTGTTTTCCTGGTGATGATGTTGTGAAAATAATCTTCTTTTTGAAGGGCTTTCTTTCTATTCTCTCCCCACGGCAACTTTTGAAAACTTGTTAAAACGCACACACGCACACCAACCTCTCAGGCTATCCAGGAGCTCTCTAGGTGAGTGGGAACAAACGGCAGCCTATCCAAGACATGCATCCAGGACAACCACACCATTTTGATCATTTCAGGATCTCACTGCACTGTTAGGAATTTTTTTTTTTTTTTTTTTAAGTACAGAACAAGAGAGTAGGTTGAGACCAAGTTATTTGTTGTTTGTTTAAGCAAAAAGTTGTTCAGTCCAACTGTCTTCCAAATTGGCAAGAGAGATTTCCTACTGAACCAGTAGCTGCAGAGCAATAGATGAAAAAAGCTAGAGTGTCTAGACCTTCAGGGCATCTGTGCATTGGTTACAGGGCTGAAATGAATAGCGGATACTGGGAACCAACAGGAGAGGAGATTGGTGGAAAAGATAATCTCAAGGGTTTAAGAGAACCCTGGATGACTCAGGACTGTTGGACAGTCTGGTATTAGTCACAGTACCCAAGTCATGGAAAGACTCACCGTAACAACAGAAACCTCCTGCAGATAGATGCACATCTCACTGACCCCACGTGGTGAAAGAAATCAGGCACACCTCAGTTTTGGGTAAGCGCTTGCCCCATTTCAAGCATCTTAACTTCCCAATGATATCCTTTTTCTGGGGACCCTTATTTTAAAATGCTCTTTAAATTAGGTATAAATACAGAAGAAAACAAAAGCTACATTATACTTAAGTGTAGTATAATTTCTGGCAGAGAAAAAATAAACAGCTGTTTCTATTGTATCTTTTCTGCCTCATCACAAGAGAGTCATGCCGAGAGTTATGCTGGGGCCAGGATTTAATGGCCATGCCAGGAATTGGAAGCAGCACCTGTGGACCAGAATTTAAATCCCACGGATGGTTTCTCTTAATGCTTTCATAGAGCATGAATGAGGATGTAATTTAAAAATAAGCCCTGCATTCTATTTAAAAAGATAAGAAGGAGCTGGATGTGTGTAAATGTTTGGATTAAATATGACCAAAGACTGAACTGTTATTTAAATGGCTTGGCACTTTGAAAATGATGGAATCAGGCTTCATAATGGTGCAAGCAACTACCTAATGGAACTAAATTTGCAATATAGGTGCATACTGGAAAAAAAGGGCAGACAAGTGGTGCTGAGAATCTAAGTGAGACGGCACCAAAGAATGAAACATATTGAGTTTAATGATTGACCTTACCAGAGGCTTTCTGCTCTGACAGTGAAGATGTGAATTATCCTATTATTATTAGCAGACAGATCATCTTATTAATGCACCCTAGCCTTTCACAGTTTTATTTAACTTTAAATTAAATTGAATGATTTCAGTAACATTCTCCCATCCCTTAAAGGAAACAGAAGCTGATGCCCCCAAACATTTCCTGTGTAGCCTTATATAATTTTTCTTTCCAGAGACACACTTTCAGTGCCACACTCTAATGCTCTGGCTTTCATTTGGATATAGCTGAGGTGTCTGGAAGTTTCTCTGTAAATTCCTTCAAATCCGGAGAAGCTAAAGGACATTTTAGGAGGCTGTGCTCTCTTAATGACTCCACATGGAAGAGCATCTTTGGAATTCTGATTTTGACATCGTCAGCCATTTGATAGGCCCCGCTACAAGGAGCAGCAGATGAGCCATCATCAAATGTTTTCTGAATTCATCCCTAGTACAACTCTCCCGTTAAACCAAAATTAGGCAGTGAAGTAATATTTGTTTAGAAACACTTACCAGGCACCTGCTTAATACTATAAATGCTATCCTGTCAGAGCCTTCACACACAAAGGAAATATTTCACTGGAAGGTCAATATCTGCAACCACTGAAAGGAATGGAGCTATTTCAAACTCACCGACAAAGGTTTCTGTCTCAGCCCCCATTCCACTCTTTTTTTTTTTTCTTTTTGGTTTTGTTTCCTTTCAGCATATTTCAGGAACTAATCAGCTTTATAAAAGGTACCACTGTTAATCTACTGTTTGTCTTGGTCTTCATTGCAGCTCCTTAAAAGATAGAGTGCAAACAAAGCGAGAATTAAGGTCATTCCATTTAAATCCTTCAGAGAGGAAGACAAGGGCTAAGTTATTGCTGAGGACTGCAGAGAGGAGGGCTGGAGGAATCCAGGACAAAAAAAAAAAACCCTCATTGTTTATTATTTGCCAGCCTCAGAGCAGCCCCCATTCCCATATTTGTGAAGGGATTACCCTTCCATCTTCAGAGATTAATGGGAAGCCCAGACAAGTCCCCAGCCCACAGTTACTGTGCTCCAAAGCACATTCTCCAGGAAGGTGGACCTCAGAGTGCACTCACTCGGCTGGGGGGGGGGGGCGGGTTGGCATGAGTGAGACACGGCTCACACCCCATAGCCTGACGTGATTCTTTCTCCACTTGCTAGAGATGCATAGGCAAACATAACTGTCAAGGGGATTCCACGCTCATACAGACGCAAGCCCACATCTTAGAAGGTGGTAGCTATGGATGTGAAAATCTTAGCATGTGTCAGATTTAAAAGACAGAGGGGAACAAAAAATAAAAATCATAATCTGTGCAAGAGCATCACGGAGGCGTGTGATACTGGCCCCTTTCCTTCTTCTACAATCCAGATTGCAACATTACTACCCATGTTTTATTTGAGACAAGTCAGTTGAAGTGTACTTGAATTTCTTTATTTGTTGTTGCTGTAGCTGTTCATTAAGCATAACTAAAATAAATGAGTCTCAACATTTTTTAATGTGGCAATGGGTTGATCTGTAAAAGTGGATGGTGCACCATAAAGTGTTACCTTTAAAGTAAGATCAGGAAGCAGAAATTGACATCTGTGGCCAACAGAGATGCAGTCTTGATTCCCAGTCTCTAGTAAGGTTTCACATTTAGTAAACACACAATTAGTATTTGTTGCATGAAGAAAAGTTTTAGTGTTTTTGACTGTTTTAATAATAATAGTACTAACGATTGTTAATGTTCATCGAGCATTTACAATGTGTCATACATGCTAAGCACTTATATGATCTCACTTAATCCTAACATCAACATCATGAGGTTATTATGCCCATTTTACAGATGAGAAAAACCAAAGCTCATTGAAATTGAGTCACTCATAACTTCACTTAAGCCCAAGGTCACAGAGTTAATCAGTAGCAAAGCCAGCCTTTAGGCCTACGTTGTCTTACTCCGGATCTTCTCTTCTTGTTGCTATCCTACTGCCCCACTTCAAAGCAGCATTTCTTAACTTGAGTTTAGAGAATACTCAGTGATTGTTCCAGATACAAGGCCATTTTTTCAGATGAACAAATTCTCCTCAGAGAGAATAAGAGTGTCACCTTTAGTCAAGTATGATGAGAAGAGGCTGTCTTCATTTCGGCTGCAAACTTTGTCCTCAGCTCCCAGAAGAATTTAGCTACTCACAGAATACAATGACTACTTTGGTGATGCTTTGTTGAAAGTCATATGAACAGATCTTCTGAAAGGAGTAATGATCCTTCCCTAAGGGATATCTTACCTCCCCCAGTTACCCAACACACACACACAGTGTCAGGCGGGACCGAGATCTGTTTGCAAAACCCTTGGCATATGGTGAGTCTGCCTGGTTTTCTGCAGTGTTTATGATTGGCCTAGTTAATTCACTTCATTGTATGGTCATCCCTCTTTGGAAACTGAACAGGATTAAACTGCATTTTTTTGTTTGTTTGTTTTTTGCGGTACGCGGGCCTCTCACTGTTGTGGCCTCTCCCGCTGCGGAGCACAGGCTCCGGACGCGCAGGCTCAGCGGCCATGGCTCACGGGCCCAGCCGCTCCGCGGCACGTGGGATCTTCCCGGACCAGGGCACTAACCCGTGTCCCCTGCATCGGCAGGCGGACTCTCAACCAGTGCGCCACCAGGGAAGCCCTAAACTGCATTTTTAAAGCCTTAGCAAATCACCATGTGATTTAAATTAGAATAAAGACAAACATTCAGATCGCTTTTTTGAGGAAATTCTGACAGCATTCCTGGCCCAACAAGAGTGTCTGTCCAAAGACTCTTACATTTTCTCTTGGTCATTGGGATGCCCAGTTCTAAGTATACTGAACACTCGGTAATAAATGTAGAAACCATAATCAAAAACTAACCAGAGTGAAATCCATATGTGAAAGTGTTATTTCCTCAAGCATAATCCTGAAACCCCATTTAGCAAATAATTCAACTTATTCTCCCTCCAAACTCTATCTTACAAGGTAGGCCAATGTGAACTGAGTCATATTCATGTATTTAATAACTTTCTTTCCTCTGAGGAAAGTGCTAGAAATATATTTTTAAGTCAGTAATAGTAAACTAATAGATCCTGGAACTAAAAGCTAAGGGATATTTGCAATTATTTTTAAGTCTGTTGTACTGAGCTATTCAATCATTTCTAGCCTATTTTCTCAGTCTCATCTGCACCATAGGTTATAATACTACTGTCCCTTCCAAATAAAATAAGTAGATGAATAAAATAAGTAGAGAGAATTAAGAAGGTGTTCTCATTTGTGGAATCTTTGGCAATACTATATTAGAAAAACTTTGAATTATAGATGCCATTTAACTTTACTAATTTCAGGGCATGGTGTTTTGCTTTAGAACCTTTGGATGCTTGTTTCATGTGGCACAAGTTTTTAGCATTTTAACATGATGAGCATCAAGTTTTTGAGGATGAGAAACCAGAGCCCACCATTGAAACAAGCATGTTTCATCCCTTTTTATTTTCAAATATAACTCTACACATTCTGCCATGAGTTTATGGTGATGACAACTTGATCCAACATTCCATAGTCAACAAGGAAGTTAGTCCTCATTTTGCAGTGAAATTTATCAATCTAGTGATTAGATGAGCTTCCAGGGCTTTCTTGCTGGACAGGCAGTCACCTCTGGAAGTAAGCTGAACATAAAATAAAATATATTGCCATGATAATATAATAGCTTCCTTTAACGGACAATTTCATTGCTGAAGAAAACAGAAAAAATTCTTCTACCCCCATCCGAAAGAAAGGAAAAGAAAGAACAAACAGAATACAGTAAATTGAACTTCTTTAGATGATTCCCAGGCGTCAATGTTATTTAAACATCACGTTTAGGAAATTTTGTATTGTCAGAAAATGCCTACTTGAAAAAAAATTTTTTTAAAGAAATTGTCCCCAAGGTGGGACAAGCACACAGAATGCAGACGAACACCAATTTGGGGTGGGGGAAAACACTGAGAAATATTGAATTGGTGCTTTAAAGTATCAACATTTATTTCTTTGAAATAAAGCTTAAAAATGCATTATTATACATCAAGCTGACAGTGGTTTGGGGGTTGTTTTTGTTTCTTTGTGGTTTTTTTTTAAAGAAAATTGGCTAAAAGCTGAATTTTATAGGTGCGTGAGATCTAGATATAGAATATTGAAGATATTCAATTTTTTAAATTGAAGTACAGTTGATTTACTATGCTGTGTTAGTTTCAGGTGTACAGCAAAGCAATTCAGTTATACATACATGTATATCTATTTTTTCAGATTCTCCTCCCTTATAGGTTATTACAAAATATTGAGTATAGTTCCCTGTGCTATACAGTAGGTCCTTGTTCGTTATCTATTTTATATATAGTAGTGTGTATATGTTAATCCCAAATGACATTGTTTTATTATTGAAAGATTTACAAAGTACAGAATGGTTACTTAACAAGTAATCACCACACAGCTGTATTTAGTTTGCTTTGTGAAGGAGAGCCAATTGGCCACATGTAAATGATTTCCTAAGTATCTCTCCAGAGAAGTGTGGATCAAGATGGCAGACCAAACACATGCATCTACTCCTGGCCACAACCCCTGAAATATCTAAAAAACAGATATTTTAACAGAATACATTCATTAGCATACTAAAATATAAAATAAATTTTTGTCAGCAGACAAGAAATTCTGAAGAATCCTAGAAAATAAAAAAGCAAAGATGGATGGTATTGACTAAGAACAGGATCTGAGGGAAAGAACCACAGCCCAAACCAGGAGTAGGAGAGAAGTACAAATTCAGAGAAGTCTCACTCTTAAGAGGAGGCCCTGGAGGGGACTTGAAGGTTCACTAAAGAACTGCCCTTGGAACAGCAGAGGCTGGCAGGTGTCCCTTTTCTCCTTGTTTATGCAGAGCTGTTGGCAGGAGCTGCTTTTAACTCCTGGCTAAACCCTCCGAACATCTCTCTTAAGAAATATCCTGACTGTGGGCTTCCTGTGTGGGTGCAAGGCACGGAAAAAGGAGGACGGTGGAATGTAAGTAACTCCAGACCTTTAGAACAGGCGGGGAAGGGGAAGGTGTGATGGGGAGGTAAAGGCATCGCTTGCTTTAGCATCAGAACTTGGCCCTCCTCATTTTGGCCATGGGGAGTGGTTGAAGGGGCCACCCATAGCCTGCTGCTCCAAGCCTGTGCACCTCAAACAAACCTTGTCAGTCTTGCTCAGCCCCCCAGGCAGGGAAAACAGGTGGATACTTCTTCAGAGGAGACCTGTATTAGCTGCCTATATTAATGAACCTAGTCTTTCCATCATTATTTATGTTAAATAAACCACTGAGATTTACCAGATACTGAAGGAAAACTAATAGCATTTAACAACAGAAACAATGATGAAGAGATTCCTTGAGGATTTAAAGATAATTAAAGGAAAGAAAGAAAACAGAAAACAATCATTCTGATGAAAATCTTCAAAAAGACTTAAAAGGCGATTGCACCCATAAGACAAAAATTGGATACTACCCAGTACAATTAGAGCAAAAAGAAAAATATATTTTTTAATAAATTTATTTTTTAAATTTATTTTTATTTTTGGCTGCATTGGGTCTTTGTAGCTGTGCGCAGGCTTTCTCTGGTTGCGGCGTGCGGGGGCTACTCTTCATTGCGGTGCGCGGGCTTCTCATTGCGGTGGCTTCTCTTACTGTGGAGCACGGGCTCTAGGTGCGCGGGTTTCAGTAGTTGTGGCATGTGGGCTCAGTAGTTGTGGCTCATGGGCCCAGTCGCTCTGCCGCATGTGGGATCTTCCTGGACCAGGGCTCGAACCCGTGTCCCCTGCACTGGCAGGCAGATTCTTAACCACTGCGCCACCAGGGAAGCCCAAGAAAAATATTTTTAACACAACATTGTAAATCAACTATACTCCAATAAAAAAATTTTTTTTAATATAAAAAGAAAAAGAAAATTATTTTTTTAAATGAGGTACAGCCCCTGAAAGGAAGAGACAGACTGTCAGTAGACATACAATCTTCTACCTGGACGATGCAAGGGAGTCAACTGAAATGTTCTTAAAATTAACAATAATGTTTAGTACAGCAGCTGAT
The DNA here is from genome assembly GCA_004363435.1 of Platanista minor. Classification (NCBI taxonomy): domain Eukaryota; kingdom Metazoa; phylum Chordata; class Mammalia; order Artiodactyla; family Platanistidae; genus Platanista; species Platanista minor. Next base: position 22,422 of record RJWK010014391.1, on the reverse strand, counting down.
ATAAGATCAACAAACACAAATCAATAGCTATAGTACAAGCCAGGTGTGGAGACACTGTTGTTTGGCCAACCTAACCCTCATTCTTACCCCCCTTGGCCCTTATAGCCTCCCTTGCCACCTGGAGGTGGTGGAGTGACACACCTGGCCAGTGAGAGGTAAGCCATGTCTCTAGAGGAGCTTATGCATTCCTGATACAGACTTCACAGCTTTCCCCTCCCTTCTCCTTCTTGTCAGAATGCTGACAGGGGGCTAGCGCTGCAGTGGGCATCTTTTGAAGATAAGGGCACAAGATGCAAAAGAGACAGATCCCCTGCTATCATCAAGCTGCTAAACCAACACTGGCAACTGCTTATATTTGGCCTTTTTGTTATGTGACTAAAATAAACTCCTGTTTCTTTAAGCCGCAGCTGGTTTTCTGTTGTTTGTGGCCAAACATATTCCTAACTGGTACATCATAACAATCAGTGCAGTGGAAAAAGATTTTCATACACAGAAGCAGCAAAAACTATAACATCAGAAATAAATACAATAAGAGGGGCTTCCCTCGTGGCGCAGTGGTTGAGAGTCCACCTGCCGATGCAGGGGACACGGGTTCATTCCCCGGTCTGGGAAGATTCCACATGCCGCGGGGCGGCTAGGCCCATGGGCCATGGTCGCTGATCCTGTGCGTCCGGAGCCTGTGCTCCGCAACGGGAGAGGCCACAACAGTGAGAGGCCCGAGTACTGCAAAAAAAAAAAAAAAAAACAAGAAATTTCCAAGACCCATATGAAGAAAACTATTTTTTTAAAAGGCTTCAAGAAAATGGATAGAACAGTTTCTGATTGGGGAGACTTCCTAGGATAAAGATTTTAATCTATGAGCTAATGTACTATCAGTTGAAATTCCAGTAGGATCTTTAATGGAACTTGACCAGCTGATTCTAAAACTCACGTGAAGGAGAAAATGAGCAAAAATAGACCTTTATCACTTTTGAAAAGAAAAGTAAAAATGAATATTTAGTCTATCAGATATCAAGTATACTATGATGTTCTATTATTTAAAAGTGTAAACAGTGCAGGAACAGGCAAATATAGTAACGAAACAAACAAAAAAATCTGAAAACAGACTCTTGGATATATGTAATTTGGTATATAAAAAAGTTGGCGTTTCAAACCATTAGAAAAAGAAGGAATATTTAATAATGATACTGGATACTTTAGTATCCATTTTACAAGAATAAAGCCTGTGCATTATATTATGTCACATATATAAATAAATTCCAGATGGAATAAAGACCATATGTAATAAACAAAATCTTTAAAATACCGGATCAAAATAAATGAGAACATTAAAACAATTCTGTAAAGGTAAAGATTGAGGGACTTCCCTGGTGGAACAGTGGGTAAGACTCTGCGCTCCCAATGCAGGGGGCCTGGGTTCGATCTCTGGTCGGGGAACTAGATCTTGCATGCATGCCACAACTAAGAGTTCACATGCTGTGACTAAGAAGTCCACACACCACAACTAAAGATCCCTCATTCCACAACAAAGATCCCTTGTGCCGCCAGTAAGACCCAGCACAACCTAAATAAATAAACATTTTTTTTTAAAAAAGATTGACATATATGATTGTCATAAAGGCACCATAAACAAAGTTAAAACACAAACTACAGCCAGGAAGAAAGTGTTTTCAACATATATGGCAGAAAAAGGATCAATATGAATAAGCATAAAGAATTCTTACAAATTAACAAAGTGACAAACTCAATAGGAGAATGGAAAAAGATTATAAACAAGAATGAAGAAATACAAGTGGCTAAAATTTATACATGGAGAGATGTTTAACTTCATTAATAAACAGGTAATTGCAAATTAAAAGAGTTAGTTTTTGCCACCAGATGAGCAAAAGTTAGAAAGCATGCTAATATACAGTTGTGAAGGGTTAGAAAATAGCTTACTCTCATACACAGTTGCAGAAGTGGATGATATAACCTTTTGGGGGGAGGCAATCAGCTATATCTCTCTATACCAAAAATAGACATGTGTTTTGACCCAGCTAAACCATAAATTCTCTATCACTCATCTTACCATCACAGTCAATGTCCTTGGAGGAACAGTCCATAGCCACTTTCTCATCTCCCATCCACTCTGTCTTTCAGTAGTGTGGCTTATTACCTTCACCCACCCCCAGTTCCATTGGAACTCTTCTGGCGGGAGTCATAAATACCTAATTGTCATCTACAATGAAATCTTTTAAATACTAGTCCTCTTTGTCCTTGAAATATGTGATGATGTGGACCTTTCCTTCCTTTATATTATTTATTCCTTTGGCTTCTAAGACTCTTCACTTTCACTTCTCCTTCTACCTCTCAATCTCCTTTGCTCACTTCTCTTTCTTTGACTGATCCTTCAAAGTTGGTGTTCCCCAAGGATTATTACCTGGCCTCCTCTTCCTTATGCTACATGATCTCCTTGGGTGAGCTCAACTTATGGGTTTAATTTCTACTTACAGATCTGAGATTCTAAAATAATCAGTATCTTTAGTCTAAACCCCTTATTAAACTCTAGCTCCTTATTTATACCCACCTTCTAACATCTCCACCAGGATATTCCACAAGTATTCCAATAATCTCAAAAACATACTCCTCTCTCTGCTGTACATTATTTGTCTCCATCAAAGCTCTACTGTCCATCCAGTCACCATAGCTAGAATCCTGGGAGTCATGTGAGACTCTTTGCTGTCCCTTACTCTCATATTCAATCTGTCAAACAAGTTCTATAAATTCATAGTTATACCTCTCCCATCCACTTGCTTCTCTCTATCTTCATGCTCCTGCATTAGTTTATTCCCTCATTATCTATTCAAGAAGTTCTTAACATGGAATTCACGGACTCACATGAATCCATGGATGGATTTCAAGAGATCTGTGAGCCACTGATGTTATATGTAAAGTGTAGGTGTGTGTATACATATATGATTCTAAAAAGGGGTCTCAGGCCCCAGAAAGGTTAAGAACAATGAGCTCAGTCTAGTTGCTGTTATAATCTCCTAGTTATTCTTCCTGCTTCTAGTCTCACCCTTCTGGCCTATCCTCCATCCTGCTTCCATAATGTCTTTCCAGTGTATAAATCCAATCATGGCCCTGCTATACAAATGTTAGAATATCTTACCATTTTAAGATAAAACACAAACTCATTTGCAAGACCTTTCATGATCTGCTTCCTGCTGACTTCTGCAGCCTTTTGTATACCAATTTTCTTTCCTCCTTACATCCCAACTCCAACTCATGATAAAATTTTAATACTTAAATTGTCCCTAATGTCCTGTTGTTCTATTTCTTTACCTTTGCTCATATTGCTTTCTGTGCCTGGATGCTCTTCTTCACAAAGCCTTTCCTGTGTTCCCGTTGCCTCCAAGCCCATTAGACCATCCAGCCCAGGTAGAATTGACCACTTCTTCCTCAACACCCATAGTACATTATACAGAACTTTATCATAATCCCTATATTCCTTCATGCTACTTATTTGAGTTTACAGGTCAACTCATGTTCTGAACTGTGTATTCTCTGAGGGCAGGGACAGCATCTTGTTTTGTTCCCTTCCAGCAAATGGCACAGTGCTTGGCCCCTCAGGCTACTCCATAACTGTTAATTGAATGACTTTAAAGGGAATACCAGTCTGGATGTTTTATCACCATTGACTCCCTTTCATGTATAAAAAAAAAAAATGGAAAGAGGGATGGAAAGAGAAAGAACATCTCAGATAAAATCAGTAGAATGTGACTGGAAAAATTTGCTAGATATAAATAGAATCTTATAATATCAAAACCTCCTTGCAAAGGCCAAGAATTCTAAAATAATGTGAAACAAAGGAGATGGTAGAGAAATTTTCAACTTTTGCTGGGAGCTCAACATAACTTTCTCTTGCCTTCATTCAAATATTAATTTTATAAGATTTATTTCTCATATCCTTTGAGTCATGTTAAAATATGTATGAGCTTGAGGCCCATACTAGAAAGTAGAATCAAGACACCAGTGTTTTGAGTTTACAAATCAACTAATTGAAGATTTGAGAACAGAAAATAGGAATAAAACAAGCAGCTTCTGTATTTAAGGTATAAAAATATATCTGATTCTAAGATTTTGACATATTGCAGGCAAGATCCCAACTTCATCAAAATTCCTTTACATATAAATCTTGAAAAATAATGTGGACTCCTCAAGAATATGCATCATGTTGCATTTGTGTATGGTGAAATGTTGAAGGCAGGAAGGAAAAATGGAGAGAGATGAAAGAAAATATGCCATATGTGTACCTGAAGGGGGGAGTGGAGAATTTCTAAAAACTACACTAAGTTCTTGAAAAGGAAGTTTCCTACTTGCTTCAGTGAAATAACAATCTAACATAAAGAAGGCATTATCATTGCATCATGCAAATATTGACTGACTTAGCTAATCAGGGCTGTATATCCACAGCCTCTTTTTTCCCTGGAGTCTGCAGCGACAGCTTTGTGTACTCTGTAGTCTCTTGTGCCTGAGCCAACAACTGATAGAGTAGTAGATCAAAGCCCTGATACACAGATGCCAAGCAATTTGGTATTAAACAAGTGATAAGAGTACAAAAGAAGTCTCAATGTACTTTCACCACAATTTGAACAGCAAATAGTTAATTAGGTTGATAACAGATGTCAACATTTCATGTGATGTCATGGTTCTACAAGGTATAAACTTCTCCTGCCCCGAGATGGAAAGCTAAATTATTTTATTTTTTAAAAGAAGCAAAGATGAATTCCATTTCCTATTTATGATTTGTCTCATCTGAAGCATTTGGTTAAACATAGTTTTAATTATTTCTTTAAGGCTTTTTTATAAAGGGAGAGAATATAATTTTTATCTGCATAATTTAAGTGAGGTGTTTAAAAAGTATTATGATGAGCCAGTAAAGTTTGCATTCAATGCAATTAATCACGGCCCGAATTCATCAAGGATTATGGAGATGATGCTATTTCCAGATTTTTTTGAGGTTTCTTTTTCTTAGGTGTGTGATTTATAAATTATCTTACCCACTCACTCAAAAAAAAACAAAAAACAAAAAATGGTGTCATGAAATATAAAACACATATCTTCATGATATTTTTTATCTAAATGAAAACTACCAACTATCTAGTTATCTTAAACTAAAAATCAAATATTTAAACTAAATAAAACATCAGGAAAATTGAATACATTAAAATTTTTTTTCTATGTAAGCATCACATAAACAGGTCAAAGGTATGAAATGCTCTAAAGTATATTTCTTTAGCTAAGAAATATATAAAGGTTATTAGAGAGATCATATATAATCCCAAGTCGCTGGTATCAAGTGTGAGGTAAATAGTAAAAGCCTCCCCAATGCCAAATAGGTTACTAAACTCTTGGAACAAAGTTTAAAAATCACATTATTTGTGGTGCCAAAACAAACGAAACAAAACACAAACAAACAAAAAACATCAAAACCTCCACAGTTAGATCATGTTAGAGAAGAATAAAATAAACGTTAAAGAGATCATAGAATTGCTGGAACTTTACCAAGTAAGTGAAGTGTCACTAACTTTAGTTGGAACAACCACATAGTAAATCTCTGGAATACTACTTCCCTTTTCCAGATTTTATAATGAAATCAATGTATATTAACAGTGCCATCTACTGCTTGGCAGTAACACTACAGTGCCCCAAAGTGACCCAATGAATCCAAGGTAGTTATTTTATTTTATTTATTTATTTTTTGCAGTACACAGGCCTCTCACTGTTGTGGCCTCTCCCGTTGCGGAGCACAGGCTCCGGACGCGCAGGCTCAGCGGCCATGGCTCACGGGCCCAGCCGCTCCGCGGCATGTGGGATCTTCCCGGACCGGGGCACGAACCCGCGTCCCCTGCATCGGCAGGCGGACTCTCAACCACTGCGCCACAAGGGAAGCCCCAAGGTAGTTATTTTAATTTTCATCAGGGACATCATCATTGGAACTGGTCCGTGGTGCTATTCTGAGTGCACTATGTAATATGTTATATAGTCATTGACTAACTTTCTTTCTTTCTTTCCTTCTTTTAAAGCCAGATGTGCTTCCAAATAGTGATTAACGGGAACAACAGTGTAGTGAAAAAATATTACAGGAAAGGTCAGGAGAGCTCAGTTCTTGTTCTTCTTCTTGTTTTACCATTGTATGACTTCATTTTCTGGTTAGCCTTCACAGTCCTGCCTGGCATAATGTTAGTGAGGTGATCTTGAGGATTCCTTTCCTTCAGGAAAATAAATACATCATGTGGGCTCCTGCATGAAGGCATCTGAATCTTCTTCAAAACACTTTCCAAATACTTTTCAAACTTACTGAGATTTCTTTACTTGAGAATAGAAATAGTTATTTTAAGGCTTTCTAACATGCAAATAAAATTATTTTGATGAAAACTAAAATATATAGGCAACCAACTTATTTAATCTAGAGAATTCCAGTATCTGGGTAACTTAGTAAATATTTCTATTTGTTTATAGTCTTGTAGATAGATCCCAAAACCAATGAGAATGGAAAAACTACTCCACTCCATTAAATTTACATCTTAAAAATTTTTTGAACTTCATGGCATCATGTACCTCCTGATGTGATGCACTGAGAAGAACACAATATTACTGAATGTAGTATTCCTCCCAAAGAGACATAGCCTGAATCTAATCATGAGGAAACATCAGAAAAAACAGATTAAAAGACTTTGTACAAAAAAAATTGTCCTGTAATTTTTGAAAATGTCAGAGTCATACAAGGCAAAGAAAGGACTGTTCTAGATTCAAAGAGACTAAAGGACATGACAGCTAAGTGCAATGTGTGATCCTGGATTAGGTCCTGGAGGAGGGGAAAAATAGACATAGAAAATATTATTGGACAATCGGCAAAATTTAAATATGGGCTATTTATTAGATCACAGTATTGAATAAAAGCTAACTCTCTTGAATTTGATAACTCTATTGTGGTTATGTAAGAAAACCATTGTACTTGGAAATTATTTCTGAAGGAAATTCTCAACTAATGCAAACGTTTCAAAACAATTATATATATACATATATATATACACATATATATGTATATATATAGATGTACGAATGGTGAAGCAAATGAGGCAAAATGTTAACAATTGGAGAACCTGAGTGAAGGGTAAACAAGAGTCATCTGGTACTATTCTTGCAACTTTTCTGTAAGTTTTAAATTATTCAAAATAAAAAAGTAAATAAAGGGCTTCCCTGGTGGCGCAGTGATTGAGAGTTCGCTTGCCGATGCAGGGGACGCGGGTTCGCACCCCGGTCCTGGAAGATCCCACATGCCGCGGAGCGGCTGGGCCCGTGAGCCATGACCTCTGAGCCTGCGCGTCCGGAGCCTGTGCTCCGCAACGGGAGAGGCCACAACAGTGAGAGGCCCGCGTACCGCAAAAAAAAAAAAAAAAAAAAAGTAAAAAAAGAAATAATGGCAGATACATTTTAAAACATAAATTTTAAAGCCTGAAGAGACTGAAGAAAACCGTTTAGCCCAAGCATTTTACTTTATCTATTAGGAAATTGTAGCCTAAAGTGCTGAGGAGAACTTAAGATCCCAGAAGCAATGAAAGAACTCCTATCTCCTGACTCCCCACCCAGTATCCTTTCAGCAAACCACATCACAGGTGCAAAAGTGCCGTTTCAACAACGTAAAGCATTACTGCCCCAACCTCCCAAGTTCCTCATAGTATAAACAATTCATCCTCAGATACTCTGTGCCAGCAGCTTGCTGGGCATGAGGAGATGGTAATGAAAAAAACTGGTGCTTTCCTTAGGGAGCTCAGACGGTGGGGGAGGTCACTGTGCAGACACAACCCAAACTGTGGCCTTTGATCTTATTTTAAGCCTGAAATTACATGTAAAGGGGTCAACTCTTGGGTTAAAAAAACAATTATAGGTATTTTCTGTAGATAGTGCCATTCTGTTGGTTTTTATGTCTTTTGTCACATGATAAAAGATGATAGAGTCAAAAGTACAAATGCTGGGGCTCTTAGAATCCAGCATTAACACCCCTCTCCAGACTATAGGTTTTCTTACACTGTACAATCAAAGCTCGTTAGAAGATAAGATGAATGAGTCTATTTTCTACATTAAAGTGCCAGCAGTTACAGAGAAAGAAAAGAGAGAAGGGAGAAAGAAAGAGGGGGAAAAAAAAACACATCAGGAAATAAGGGAGAAGTCTGAGAGTTTTTTTAAGTAATCCACATGCTTTAATTTTTAAAAAACTTAAAGATTAAAAAGTGAACTATAAATAAATTGGTAAAATCCTTTTTAATGTGTGAATCGGTCATTATTTTTGTCTATACCATAATAGCATATGTATTTATGTTACCTGTCACAGCCTCTCGTGAAGTCTCAGTTGTTACTTTCATATTAGTTTATCCATTTGAAGGGCAATAAGTAAATGTTAAAGGAAAATGACTGTTTTCATAATGCTCAAATATCTGATTAATGTAGTCAGAATTCTGTCAATCAACCGAAGTTTCATCTATATTTGTTTCAGCAGCACTAATGTTCAAAGCCAACTAATTCCAAACAATTTGAACGATAACACCCCAGCCAAGTGATTTTTTTCCTCCTGAATTGACTAAAACTTTAATCAATGTATAAATCAAAAAATGGAAAAGCAGTAGACTGGATCATACCCATGTTTCCACCTTCTGGGGGTCAGTTTATAATCTAGAAGTGTGTGCTATGTTACGAATCTGCCTGTTGGTGCCCCACAGGGCTCTAACACCACAACTCCATTTCACATTCTTTGAGGACTTTCCATCTGTATTTAAACCTGAATCATCACAGAGATGACAGTGCTAGGTAGAATTCCTGGAAGCATCAAGTTATCACCTCTTGAGTATCTACTGAAAGCTGAGTAGAAATGGGAGAGGCAGGATAACGTACAGTCAAGAGAGTGGACAGTGGTTCAGACCACTTTGTGCTGAGTCCTGGCTCTGCTATCAACTCATCTCTCCATGTCTCAGTTTCCTCATCTGGAAAGTGGGGTAATAAGGTAACCTAAATCATGAGTCTGGGGCAGAAGCTGCTCAATAACTGTCAGCTATTACTATGCAAAGTTTACTAACAATTAAAATTTTCTTTTTCACATGTTTTACAAGACTCATGCACCCAATGCTTCTTAAAGTAAGATCAATGGACCTTTTGCATCGAGTACTTGCATTCGTTAAAACACAGATTCCTGGGCCTTAACCCCAGGCTGAATAAGAATCTTGGGTCGGGGGCAAGGAGATATAGGGCCCTGGACACTGAATTTAACATTTCACTCAGGAGTTGGAGAACCAGAATGTTATCCACTTATACATGTTTCACTTATTTTGCTCATTTATAGTTTTAATTCACTGCCTCACAAACCATAATGCATAATGATAAGAAGACAAAATGTAAATAAACCATCCTTGCCAAAGAATATATGTAGTGTACCCAAACCTAAAAAATGGTACCCTTGCTGGCCAATATTTAGATGATAGACTGGTTAAAAGAAAAATCAGATAAATCTGTTTCTGTGGAGCTCTGCACCGGGCTATATTAATAGTTGGTGTTTACTGCCCAAAATGAAATTCTTCCTCAAAGTAGTTGTGTGCTGCCCGCAAAGTAGCAAAGCTATTCTAAGGAATGTGATGCTGCCAGTCCCCACCAGAAAGTAATAGAGTTACATGAACTACAGAAACCCAGAAGCCTGGTCTCTGGCTCCTCAGGGGCACATTTCATGTATCTTGCAAATAGGGTCCATTCATTCATTCATTGAATAAGTGTTTCTTGAGCATCACCTATATGTGAGGTACTAGTCTTACAGATGGTGGATTCCCAAATTTTTTGGTCCAGCCCTTCTGTCACCACGTTTGTAAATGCAACTTCAGTTCTATATGAGAAGTTTGGGGGTGTAGAGAGGCGGTGAGTAGAACAGTAGATAGAATATTATAAAAGAAAGCATTTGCAGAACTGAAATCCAGATCTGTTGTAATAACATGTACTCTCTGGTGGGTTCTCATCCTTTCTCCTTAACTGTGAAAGAAAGAGAACAGAGATACCTGGTGCTACATGGAGGGTACACACCTGCAACTTCAGAGAGGATATAGTGGGATTCTGCTGCTAGCAACCTCAGGCAGGAATGAGGACAGAACCCCAATGGGGATGTATATCATGTCTGTCCTTTCCACATTTTGACCAGATTCTCCTGCTGGATTTCCCTCATTCAAACAAGAACTCATGAGACCATTCTTGTTAGTCAGAAACAATAGTCTATCCAGCCCCAAATTCTGACTCTGACAGTGGCACCAAGGGATGTTTGGAGGGACAACTGATATTGACCTGGTATAGACCCCAAGTACTCTAAGTTATTGTTAAGGGCAAGTTTAACTTGTTTTTAAAGAATAGTTTGCTCAGTCTACAAGAAACAAACAATATCAGGCTTTGACTGCTTGCTTGTGATTTTCCCTAGGTAAACTCATTTGTCTAAGCTTAGAGTGCATTGTCTTTGTTCCTTCAAAAACATGAAACTGTGGTGGTTTCGTTGAAAGGATGATTTAGATTCCATTTACCACAAACATTAAGTACTTTTCCTATCTACTTTTTTCAGCTGTCACCACAAATCACCAGTGTTGCCCAAAACACTGATGTGCCTGCCCATGAAAAACAGAAACCACAGTCCAGATAACTTAAGGTTCATGAATTTCAGAAAACACATTGGAGAGGTGACATTTCCCTCTTGTCTCAATTTCTGAACCCTTCTGAAAAATTTGCTCTGGAATTAATAGCAAAATTTCAGAAGGGTATGCTGCACTAACTCTTGTTGGAAATAAGAGGGTTAAAGATTATGTAAGAAAAGCCAGTCTCCGTATTTAGTTACCACATAATTCTGTCCGGGGGTATTTATAATCCAGACCATGAGCTCTGAATTAAGCTCATGGTTTTTTACCCCTTGCAAATTCATAGATTAATCTTTATCTGACATCCATTTCATGCTTTCTTCTGTAAAAACTGGCAGCCAGTGCTTACTCTCATCACCATGTGCTGTGTCACAGCATCTGGCAGCCAGTGCTTACTCTCATCACCATGTGCTGTGTCACAGCATCACTGCTTGACACATGGCAGCTTCAGCTGTATTTGTTCCTCTTGTCTCATTATTCTTTAAGGGGTATATTTCACCTTCATTTTACCATCTCAGTTTGCTCATTTCTTTATTAACAACACTAAGGCATTTAGTCAGATCATGATTCATAGTAGACTATCTTGTTTTGCTAAAAGAGTATAGGAGAACAGTAGGATTTTAGAGATAAGCCAATAAAATTATAGAATTGAATTTCCACATTTTAAAAGTGCTATTCTCTTTGTATTAACAAAATGAGATTTTCTAAAATTTATATTTGAAAAATAAAAGAAGTTGACAATTTAATTAACCTAGTAAAGATATGATTAAATCCTTCACCAACAAACTGGTGGGATCTTCACATAGAAGAGGTCTTCCTTCACCTGTCTAGGAAGACAAGACCTAGAGTCTGTCTCTATCGTTATTAGCTGATCATTAGCTGATCATTGCCAGTGTGGAGAATATAACTGACTTGCTCATGCAAGTCACCATCTTCCCCAGTATTCAACGGTCAAATCATACCCATTTGCCTGAGCCCAACTCAAACCCTTCTTTTCCATGAAACCTCCTTTGATTATCCGAAGCAACATGCCTTCTCCCTCCTTTGTAGTCAGATTTATTGGTACCTATTAGCAAAATGTTCCCAGACCTGGTAAAGGCCTGCAGGAGACCAACATCAAAGAAACTGTGAGGAATCATTCCAGGAAGAAAGATGGCAGCAGAGAGGTCCCCACTCTCAGCAACACTGCCTCAAAATATGCCATCATTTTAAATCCTAGAAGTCAAGCCTCCACTATAGAGAACAGAGAACTGTGGTGCTGGGCATATTCACAAGGCACACATTTCTGAACCCACAATAACCATGGTTTAGCTATGGATCTAGATAGCTGACTTGGTTTCTCTCCCTCTCTTCTAGCCTGTCAAAGATAGCCCTTTTTCTGGTCTACTTGGAAATCTTACTTTCTCCCTTATCATATCCCTCCCCCATTTCACGTCCAAGGAAGAAACAAAGAAAGGGCTCCAGCACCTATTCCTCCTCTCCTGATCCACAAAGAGTTCAAGGGTATTTTGTCATGTCCTGGCGGAGCACTGACTGATAGAAGGAACCTGGACCTTCATACCTTCATGTATTTTTCTGTTGGGGACTGGATACAATAGGGGCATGCCCCACAGACTGTGAAAACAATGGGGAAAAAATGTGAAAATGTCACCCATAAGTACCCCAAGGAGCTGTAAGATCTCTGCTTTAACCTGTTTCTATTCTTCTTCCAAAACACTTGATGTTTGTTGAAGATGTTTTTCAGTTATACCTCAAAGGAAATGTGACAGTCAACTTCCCTGAACCAGTTCCAGCCTAACTGCAAGAGCAGCGCCTGGCAGAGGAAACCTAGAAGTGTCCTAAAGTTGCCTTTGCTTCATTACCATGCTAAGAGCTCCACCCAAAGTGGGGACTTGCACCTTGCTAGGCACAATTAGTACCGTGTGCAAAGGAGCCTGAGGGACTGCGCATGCCCCAGCTGTTCTTGGAAATCTCCATACCTTTCCCCAATTTCTGATGATGCACCTGCCTCTTACCTCTTAAGGGTCCCCCACTTTTCTCCCTTCGGGGAAAAGGTGTCTTTAGAACACAAGCCCTCCCTTTTCCATTCCTTGATCAACGAAGAAAGTTTCTCCTCTGCTTTGCTGAACCTGGTCTTATTCAATTGACCTTAACAGCACCATGCAAGGGAAGGACCCAGTTGGAGTCCAGTGGATCCAAGAGGGTCAGTAACAAAAGAGTGATAGAAACTGAGGTTTCCTAGCCTGGGGTATGGAAGATCAAAGAGTAATTGAAACATAAATTTTAAATATTAAAAAAGTACATTTAGATCATTATTCTCCATCAGTATTAAAGCTAGATCAAAATGAAATAAGTTGAAACAGTGGAATAAGAAATTAAAGAAGTAATTTTCATAACTGGAATAGAAATAAATTACCCAAGAAGGTAGAACAACCTTCATTGTTGGTGTCCAACAGGGTGAGTTTTCATCTGCTGGAAACAGTTTAAATAGAGCAATATGCATGACAAAATTTTGAGATTAAAATCTATGATTCTCTGATGACAGACTAATCAGAACTTTAATATCTAGTTCAACATATCATACTCACAACATTAATTCTAAAGCTGAGATTAGGAATAAAAGCATAATTACTTCCCTGCCAAATGAAGTCAGTCTGTATGTCAAAGTTATGGCTTTGACATAAATAGGAGTGTCAACTGATTCTATCTTTATTAAGTTGAACACTAGTACCTTCTATTACCTGTTACCTAGTACCTCTATTCTTATTCTTTATACAGGATAGAAAGCAAAGGAGAATGCTTTTAAATATATTGATGTGAAGTCCTTTTGGACATCAACCAAATACCATTTTCAAATAAAGATGAAATTTATTGTAACATGGTCTTAATAAGCACATTTTATGAAACGTAAGGAGTAAATCAGTATAGGAAAGAAATGATGGTTGCCATAGAACTAGTGTACAGGGGCTTCCCTGGTGGCGCAGTGGTTGAGAGTCCGCCTGCCGATGCAGGGGACACGGGTTCGTACCCCGGTCCGGGAAGATCCCACATGCCGCGGAGCGGCTGGGCCCGTGAGCCATGGCCGCTGGGCCTGTGCGTCCGGAGCCTGTGCTCCGCAACGGGAGAGGCCACAGCAGTGAGAGGCCCGCATACCGCAAAAAAAACCAAAATACAAAAACAAAAAACTATTGTACAAAAAGTTCCAACTAATGGCTTCTGAATAAGCTTGGCCAACAAGTATATCTGACACTTTAAAAATGTACATCATTATGAGTTAGCAACTAGTTCATCTTAAAGTCCCTGACATTTATTATTTTTATTTCCTTCTGGCTACATAAGTAATAAGGCTTATTGTTAAACTTGGAGAATAGAAGAAAGTATAACAAATAAAATAAAAATCACCCATATTCCTATTACCCAGAGGTAACTACTGTTAGCATTTTGGAGTCAATTTCCTCCCAGTCTTTGAGATCATGTTTCATCAGCAGGTGTTTTTTTCCTTTTTAAATCTCATTCCTCTTTTTCTCCCATGGGATAAACATCCATATCATTACACTTCCTTTCAAAACATTATTTTTAGTATTGCAAGATGTTTTATCAAAGGCATGCACTGCAAGATATTTAACATTTCATTATTACTGGAGATTTTAGTCAGTCCTAATCCTAATCAAGACTCAGAAGACAGAAGCCTCTGTTAGGCAAAAAGGCACTTGATACAGGGAATTAGAAGCCTGTAAAACTGTATAGATTTGAAAGAGTGGACTCTAGCCTGGATCCCAGGAGTGATTCCTAGAACACCACCAATGCATGTGGGAAAGCAGCAGACCCCCTGCTGGGACGGCTGACTTCACACTGCCCTGGCTGTGATCCAGGAAGCAGGACTATTGCCACCACTGCCACAGCCTCTCTTGATACTCCCCAAATGAGTGATGGACACTGGGTTCTTCTTCAGGAAAACCCGGTGTTTCCACCACCATGTTTGCCAAAAACAAAAACAAAGAAACAAGCAACAACAACAAAACCCTGGGTCAACAGGAAAATGAACTCTGCTTCACTTTCACTCTCTATATATCATGTGAGTGTGTCTACCTGATTTGCATGCAGATCCTATATGTAAGGAATGCTAGGCTGTGTTGATTTTAGCTTTCCAGGCCCTGCAGAGCAGAGGGGCCAACAAAAATAAGCTTGGAAGGACGCTGAGCCTTAATCCACCACATCAACCACAACTTTTGTCAATAAGGTGGTGACGAACATCTTTGACATCAACCTTTGTCTGAATCACAGTTTGCTTCCTTAGGGTAGATCCCTGGAAATGAAATTACTAAGCCAAACAATAGAGACTTTTTAGACTCTTGATAATACATATTGTCAAATTAATTTCCAGAAAAGTCCTACCCTATACAAGATGTGAAAGTGCCTGTCTCACCATACCTTTTATTTTTTTTTTAAGTGAAAGAGAGTTTATTAAAAGAGATACACATTCCATAGACAGAATGCGGACCATTTCAGAAGGTGACAGTGGCCCCTGTCTCTCCGTACCTTTACCAATATTGACTATTGAGTCTCTTTTTAAAATCTTCAAGATCACCATCAGTGGTGGAAATCTCCTCATGACAATCTGGTCCTCCCTGTGTTAATAAGAAAAACTGAGAATATCCCTAGACTGACCAAGAGATTTATAAGATTATATCCATCCCTAAAGATCCATTACAAATGAGGTCCTCCATAGTAACGGGCTATTCATACTGTTTGCCTTCAGGAGAGGTACATCACAGAGAGCCTGTGCAGGGCCTCTGAAGTAGGAGGACCCCAGTGTGGGACGGCAGCAGACGCTCTGCAGGAACGGTAACTGTTGAGGTAAAAGGCAAGGGTAGATATTTGAAGCTGTTTTCCCTACTAGAAACAAATGGCAGTGCCCAGGTGTCAACTGGGGCTTCTTCTTTATCCATCCGCCTGTAATTTCCATCAGCACTTCGAAGTCACACCTATTAGGCATAGAATCGAAATAAAAAGTCTCTTTCTAACCAAATACTTCACAGCAAATCCCTCTTGTTGTCCCAGTTCTATTCAGACTGTCGCCCTGAAGCCCTTCCTATATATAAATTCTGTAGCTGGGCTCTTGGAACCCATGTTACCCCTTTCACAGTTAAGAGTGAAAAATGAGATGTGAAAAAGATTCCTTAGAGAACCCACATCTCCAGCCCTGGGTGGGTTCCAAAAGCAACAAATATATGCAGTGCAGAGAACTCACACCATTATCCTGAAAAACGATAATTATCATTTCTAGGTAGGGTGGGTTCTTTCATTTCATGAAAGCCCCTCAGGTGTGCTTGATCACTCTCTCTTTCACCTTTCTCTTGGTGTCCAGACCCTATTCTCCTCTTACTAATCATTGGCAAATACCCTCTCTTATATATCTGTCTCTGGATCAATCAGAGGCCACTCCTTCCCAAAGGAAGGTCTACCACTGCTTCTGAGCTGAGAGCTTGTGGGGAGTCTGTTCAGGTAGAACAGTGGTTCTCAAAGTGTGGCCCTGGACCAGCAGCTGTGGCATCTGGGAACTTGTTAAAAAAGCAAATTCTCTGCCCCACAGCAGAACCACTGAATCAGAAGCTAGTTGTGGCCCAGCTCTTTGTGTTTTAACAAGCCGTCCAGGTAATTCTTATGCACACCAAAGTTTGAGAACTACTGGGCTAGAAGATATTGGGGTGGGTGGCACTGTACAGGTGCATATGGTACAGTATCTCAGGGGGAAATAATTTAGCTTGGATTATATGATCAGGGAAATGGGCACAGGGAAAGTCATCTTAAAAGAGAAGAACATGCAGCAAATCATATGGCTCTGTGGACTTCGGGTTCAGCACATTCTTCTCACCACAAAAGTAAAAAAGATTTTGACATTCAAGAGCCAATGCCAGTAGCAGTGCAAAAAGGGGAACAGAGTTCAGAATAAAATGTTAATGTAGCGTTCCATTTTTTAAATTTGTAAAAGGAGATTGTACCGGGATTTTTAAGGGACAATAGAAGCTGTCTTTAATGCTTTAACTACTGTCTGGTGTGGTAGAAAGAGCCCCAGATTAGGAACAGAGGACTGAGGTTCAAGTCTCAGCTTTTCTGGTTGGTTATTTTATGACCTTGGGCAAGTCAGGACCTCAGTTTCTTCAGTTATAAAATGAGTAGTAATTACGTCTTCTCCACGGTCACATCCAGTTCTAGAAATACTGTATCATCCCATGATACTCTTTGAAATGGACCTAAAACTACCCTGATTGTTTCCTCTACCCTTGAGATTTTGTGGTTTTAAATAGGGGATGGAGCATATCACGTGGACATCAGGGTACGGACTGTGTGAAGCCATGTGTGAAGCCATGACTTTTATGTGAAGCCATGACTCTCGGAAAGGAACATTTTTAGGAGACAAGACAAGGTGGTATTAGGAAAGGAAAGACTGGGGATAACCTGAGTTATTAGGTAAGTCTGGGCAGGGCCCAAAGAAGAGACAAAAAGGAAATTGCAGACAGAAGGAATCCCATTCTAGGCTTTACATCTAGAGCTTCAACTCACTAGTGACTAAGCCTGGGTGAAGATGCCCTCAAGCAAATCTCAAGGCACCAACAGAAGGTAGAAAGAGCAACAGAGCTAAGGGAAAAAACACAAAAAATGAAGCATTAACTATTTCAGTCCTAGCAAAGCAAATGGCTTCCTGCTAAGGAACTCTGAACAAGTCACATGTTCCCTGAGTCCACGTTTCTTCCTGTCAAAAAATGGGAAGTCAAGGTCAAAAGGAGATGACAGAGCTGAAGTTTCTAGCATGGTTCTTGGCACAAAGTATCCCCTTTCCCTGCTTCCCAACCAACCCCATAAAAAAGTGACCTGTCCAAAGCCATAGGCAGAACCAGGACCCAATGCCAGCCTCAGGACTCAGAGAACTCCTCTCCAACAGCACCAGCCTACACTCATCTTACCTTCCTTCTCATTATCCACTTGACTCAAAACATCAACCGTATCTGATCCCTGTTTTTGTATAGAAACAAAATGCACACACATAAATTCAACCTTCTTGGTACCATATAAAACAGAAATGCATACATTGGCTTTTCCCAGTACCAACCTGGCTCCTTAAGGAAAAAGTCATATGCCTAATTTTCATCATTGTCCATTGTAGGAAGAAATAAATTTTATTAGTGTTTATTGTTTATGTCAAGGTTTGAGATGACTTTTTAATGGCTGAATTTTCTCCGAGGAGTTTGTCTGGATTAGCAGTTCTAAAAAGTTGTTATACATTTATTTTAATCTCTTGCCTGAGAGAATAATTTCTGCAGAGATAAAAGCGAAAGTGAAAAGCAGCTATTGTGTATGCACAGTAGCATATTTTTAAACCTTGTCCTATTTAGAAAGAGAGGATAACAACAAAATGTGCCCTAACAATCAAGGTCCATACTTTAAATTACAGTGAGTTAACACTGTTAAATTAATGCATGCTGGATGAAAACTTTTCTCCTCATGTGTGTACAATTTTACAGGTTCCTCGACTACAGAGCAAAATGCACAGGTACTGTGAGGCTTCTTAAGTCTATAATTCTTTAATAGCTTTTGCTTTTAATGTTTCCCTCCCCATTTGTTCACTAAATGGTTCATTTTACATTGAAAGTCAAATATGATTGAGCAAGAAAGCACTGACTCAGTATTCCTTTTTTTTTGCGGTACGCGGGCCTCTCACTGTTGTGCCCTCTCCCATTGAGGAGCACAGGCTCCGGACGCGCAGGCTTGGCAGCCATGGCTCACAGGCTCAGCTGCTCCGCAGCATGTGGGATCTTCCCAGACCGGGGCGCAAACCCGTGTCCCCTGCATCGGCAGGCGGACTCTCAACCACTGCACCACCAGGGAAGCCTCTCAGTATTCTTTCTTAAAGGGTTAATGACCAATAGGCAGCAAGTTGAAATTAAAGTAGGTGAGATGGAAGAGAAGGAAGTGCTGGGCTGTACCTTAAAAATGGCTTCCATTTTGGGGAATATTAATTGACTTCTGACTGGTAAACTCTGAACCAAAATCAATACTAATATTTAATGTTGGAAAACAGACCCTGGCAAGGGAGGCGTGATATCTTTCTAGGTCTCTATCTTAAGGGGGTCAAGGGGACTTGGGAAAGGTTCAGTATTGAGTAACGAAGATGATTTAAGCATAGAAAAAAAAGGAAGAGCCCCCAAAAGGCTTTATAATGAAGATGGAGATACAATGTTCCTGTTTCTACCTAGGAAAGGAAATTGCATGGCCCAGAGTTAACATGATACTTCCTAAACTTGGTTGGAAAACTGGCTAAATTAAATCTGATGCAAGAAAAGGAAAGAATAGTCAAGGTAGCAAAAATTATGGAGGTGAGATAGAAAAAAGAGAGCTAGAGATTCCTACTGGAAAAAGAGGTGCTGTCAAGGTTTTCAAACAAGAGAGATGTTCATCTTTAAACTGCACACACTTCCCCACCTGCTGAATGGAATTTTCATAGTCATGACAAACATTTCCACAGATGCCTGTAAATACAGCATATCTGTAAAATGATGTCTTGACAAATCAAACATCTAAAGGGGTTTCTCTTCTCAGAGACCTAGGGAGAATTCTTCTTGGTGTTATCTTCTTGGAATGTCTAGGTATAACCAATCCAGAGCCACAGGTGTCTGAGAGTTGAGGAAGCTTCAAGAAGCAGGCTGAGTGCCTTTGCAAAGGCAGCTGTGATGATTTACATCCTTCAGTGGCCTGCTTACCCACCAGGCCAGACAAATCCTTAAGGAGACAGACACACGATCATTGTTGGAGGAAGGGGAAGAAATCCCTCAAGGCAGAAATGGGGAGTTTGAGCTTTGTATTCAATTAAGATACTTATCTGTAAACTCTGAGAACTGAAAGGACATTGCTTTTGCTTTACTCTCCTTACTCTTTAGTCAGAGTTTATTTAAAGAAAAAGAAAATTAACTAGATAATTCAAGAGAAGCAACTGCCTGTCAACATTCTTCAAATGCAGACCAGTGCTATTGTTTTCTTATGTCCAGTTAAATCTAAGAACCCCGTCTATAAATTGGGAATTTGGGATTGACATATATACACTACTATATTTAAAATAGATAACCAACAAGGATCTACTGTATAGCACAGGGAACTCTGCTGAATATTCTATAATAACCTAAATGGGAAAAGAATTAGAAAAAGAAAAGGTATATGTATATATATAACTGAGTCACTATGCTCTACCCTGAAACTAACACAACAATGTAAATCAACTATACTCCAAAATAAAATAAAAATTAAAAAAAAAGAAGCCCCATCTGTGTGTTCAACATGGTACATGTTTTGCAACCCAAGATATATTGTGGGAATGAATAAATCTACCAAGCAGGCCTTGGGAACTGGAACATAGTACACAAAGTTATGAGCTCAGGGCCATCCTTAGTTCTATTCTTATCTTTGGTTCTGTCTTTATACCTATCCTTGCATTAAAGGCTCTATCCCTGGCTTTTGCCCCCTATTGTCTGGGCAGGGAAAAGACGCCAGAGGGTGGCCTACATGCAGAGGCGGGGCCAAAACCAAAGCTGAGCTCCAGGGGCAGTGCGACCAAAGAAGAGGAAGGGAATTCTCTTGGTGCAGCTGCAGGAGCAGTGGATTAAATCCCCGCAATCAGCTTGGTAAACACTGCATCTGTGGAATATCTGAATAGATAAGGAATGTTTCCACAATGAGGCTATGGATATTGGGGGCAACTGTGGACTTTGGAGTTTTTAGTGTCTGTTTTCATTTTTGTGTTTGTTTATTGCTTTAGTTGCTCTCTTCTTTTTTGTTTTCTCTCTTTTTTTATTTTCTTTTTTGTGAATGTGTGTGTTTCTTTGTGTGTTTTTGTCTGTTCAGTTTTGCTTTTACCATTTGTCTTGGGGTTTTGTTTATCTGTTTGTTTATTCTTTTTCTTTTTTCTTCCTTTTCCTCCATGCTGTGAGCCTTGTGTGGTCTTGGTGCTCTGGCCAGGGGTCGGGCCTGAGCCTCTGAGGTGGGAGAGCTGAATCCAGGATGCTGGACCACCAGAGAACTCCTAGCCACATGGAATATTAATCGGTGAGAGCTCTCCCAAAAGTCTCCATTTCAACACTAAGACCTGGACCCACCCAACAGTGCTGGAAGCCTCACACCAAACAACTTGCAAGACAGGAACACAATCCCACCCATTAGCAGACAGGCTGCCTAAAGTCATACTGAGCTCCCAGACACCCCAAAACACACCACCAACACAGGCACCAGTCCCCCCCACCAGGACGCCTACACAAGCCACTGGACCAACCTCACCCACTGGGGGCAGACACAAGAAGTAAGAGGAATTACAACCCTGAAGCCCACAGAAAGGAGACAACAAACACAGTAAGTTAAACAAAATGAGAGACAGAGAAATATGCATCAGATGAAGGAACAAAGTAAAAAACCACCAGACCAAACAAATGAAGAGGAAATAGGCAGTCTACCTGAAAAAGAATTCAGAGTAATGATAGTAAAGGTGATCCAAAATCTGAGAAATAGAAGGGAGAAAATAAAAGAAACGTTTAATAAGGACTTAGAAGAACTAAAGAGCAAACAAACAGAGATGAACAGCACAATAACTGAAATTAAAACTACTCTAGAAGAAATCAATAGCAGAATAACTGAGGCAGAAGAATGGAAAAGTGAGCTGGGAGATAGGATGCTGGAAATAACTGCCACAGAGCAGAATAAAGAAAAAAGAATGAAAAGAACTGACATAGTCTCAGAGACCTCTGGGACAGCATTAAACACATAAACATTCCAATTATTGGGGTATCAGCAGATGAAGAGAAAGAGAAAGGGTCTGAGAAAGTATTTGAAGAGATTATAGTCAAAAACTTCCCTAATGTGGGAAAGGAAATAGTCAATCAAGTCCAGGAAGCACAGGGTGTCCCATACAGGATAAACCCAAGAAGAAACACACCAAGACACATATTAATCAGACTATCAAAAATTAAATACAAAGAAAAAATATTAAAAGCAGCAAGGGAAAAGCCATAAATAGGATACAAGGGAAACCCCATAAGGTTATCAGTGGATTTTTCAGCAGAAACTCTGCAGGCGAGAAGGGAATGGCAATATATATTTAAAGTGATGAAACGGAAAATCCTACAACCAAGATTACTCTACCCAGCAAGGATCTCATTCAGATTCGATGGAGAAATCAAAAGTTTTACAGACAAGCAAAAGCTAAGAGGATTCAGCACCACCAAACCAGCTCTACAACAAATGCTAAAGGAACTTCTCTAGTGGGAAATACAAGAGAAGAAAAGGACCTACAAAAACAAACCCAAAATAATTAAGAAAATGGTAACAGGAACATACATATGGTTAATTACCTTGAATGTGAATGGATTAAATGCTGCAACCAAAAGACACAGACTGGCTGAATGGCTACAAAAACAAGACCCGTATATATGTTGTCTACAAGAGACCCACTTCAGACCTAGGGACACATACAGACTGAAAGTGAGGAGGTGGAAAAAGATATTCCATGCAAATGGAAATGAAAAGAAAGCTGGAGTAGCAATACTCATATCCGATAAAATACACTTTAACATAAAGAATGTTACAAGAGACAAGGAAGGACACTACATAATGATCAAGGGATCAATCAAAAAGAAGATATAACAATTATAAATATATATGCACCCAACATAGGAGCACCTCAATA
>RJWK010014390.1:0-37746 GCA_004363435.1 Platanista minor | reverse complement strand
ACGGACAGACACAATTTTCAGGCACCACTCAGCAATATGCTTCATAGGATAAAGATGCTGCTACACGAGCTGGTACCCAGATCCTGATATTTGGTCATATTCTATGGTATACTGCCTGGTCCAGTCCACAATAACAGGACGAAAGAGGCCACAGCATCGAAATTCAAAGAAGTCTATAATATTCCTTACACATCCATGGTTGAATGGGCTTTCAATAGATGTTGTTGTGACTTTAAAGTGCTTGTATCTTCTGGCATTCATTCTTTCATTTGTAGTAATACCCAAACATGATATCTGATACATCTGACACATGAGTAATACAGCCACCCACATGAAATGAAAAACACTGTTCAGAAACATCCAAAACATCCAGGGTGAACATGTGGCAATTTGAGTAATATATGTCCAAAATCCATCCTTGGTATAACTGGTCTCACAGTGGAGTCCCCAGTAAGAAATACAGCCATAAATCATCCAGCAGATCATAAAAAGCAAGAAGAATAGGTAGCCCATAAAGTATCTATGGTTGCCTGCACCTACACAGTTGCCCACCCATGGGCAATGATGGTCGAATTTTGCTATACAGCGGTTGCACACACCACAATGTTTGGACCTCACTGGTTTCCGTATCAAACAGGTACTGCAGAATATACTGAGGTCCAGACTTCCTGTCTCTGCAAGTTCAACTATTGTCTTTTTCTTTTGTTCCTCTGTAGCTTTAATAATCCCTGGATCTGATTTCCAAGATTTTCCAAAATTGTAGAAAAGTGCAATACTATTGACAAGGAATGGAAGATGGATAAATAAAAAGTTGAGATCATTCCAAAACCAGAAGAACCATGTCACATACATCCAGAATTTGGTTGCCAAATATATTCCAAGGGGCAATGCACTATGCATTGAATGATCAAAAAAGGATTTTGAAAGAAACTGTACTGTAGCCCAAACGCCACCATACATTAGCCCTTTAATGAGCCAAGAATCAATATTTAGGTCTGCTATAAACCCAACCAGCCAAATAACTAGGAAAGGAGTTCCCAGCATTACTTTCTGCCGAAATTCCTTATCAGCTTTCAACTTTCTAAGGAAAGATGGATTGTCACATCCTTTTGCTTGCCTTGCCTCTTGCAAATGGTTGATCATCCACACATTTTTTCTCTGCTTTGCCAAATCAAGTGCTGATTCACTCTTGATATTCTGGGCATCGACATTAGCTCCAGCTTCCAGAAGAAGACTAATGACTGTGGTATTCCCTGCTAGTACTGCCCAATGCAGAGCAGTGTTTTTGTGATACTTGTCACCCAGGTTAACTGAAACATTGAATGTTAAAAGCAATCTAGTTGGATCCACACTATGTGTTCTATAAGCTGCCCACATTAAAGGCGTCATCCCATTCTGATCCATCATATCTACATCCTGTCCTTTTGCTATGAGATAAGCAACAATTGAGGTATGTCCAAACTGGGCAGCCAGATGAATACAGCTACATCCTTCTCCGTCAATTAATGAAGGATCTGCACCATATTTCAGTAGTTGCACGACCATAGATAGATGGCCTTGTCTTGTGGCCCAGTGCAATGGAGTTGAATTTAGGTCTCCTCCAAGTTGATCCACAATAGCACCTTTCGAAATATAGTATTTGACTAAATCTATTCTGTTATTGATGGCAGCCCAATGGAGGAGTGTAACATTTTCTTTGTCTGGTTGCCGTACATCATAACCTGCTTCCACCAATTCTCGGCAGCGTTCATATATTCCGTATTGTGTAGCCTTAACTATGTCCCACGTGCTGTAATCATCA
Organism: Platanista minor; assembly: GCA_004363435.1. NCBI lineage: Eukaryota > Metazoa > Chordata > Mammalia > Artiodactyla > Platanistidae > Platanista > Platanista minor. Next base: position 35,945 of record RJWK010014390.1, on the reverse strand, counting down.
ATGTGAGTTTTCCGTCCAAGGGGTTCACCGTATCCATGGCTATAATGGCTTTGAGGTTTGATTTCCTCTGGATGGAGAAGGGGCACGCAGCCCGCTTCGGGCTCGTACTCATCCGGGCCGTCCGCCATCTTGGTGTTAAATCCCTCCTCCCGCTGCATGCTGGGAGAAAGCGTTTCACCCTCGCGGGGTTCGGGCAAGGCGGAGGGCGAGCGCGAGGGCGAGCTCGAGCCCCGCCGGAGGCCACGCGGCCGCCTCCTCCTCCTTCCCTTCCCCCCGTGACGCCCCCTCTGCCCCCTCCCCGCTCGGGGAACAGTGGTCCCTGCGCGCGTGCGCGCGTGCCGAGCCGGCCCGAGCGGGAGCGCGCTCTGCTGCACTGCGCCGGGGCAGGCGGGCGGAAGGCTCTGGGCGTGGGCGCTGCCACTCGGGAGCGGGCTCGCGCCCCAGGCAGCTGTGCGCCTCTCGGGAATGTTTAATTAATCACCTTTTCTACTTGGATTTCTCTGCCTTGAAGACTAATTCTCATATAGGACCCTCTCAAATGGACTTACCTTGCCAGTTTGCCAGAGATGCTCTCAACTCTCTAATTTTATTATTAAATCCTTAGATTCCTGAGGGTATGACTAATTTGTACATGTTTACATGTTCCATGGTATTATACAAAGTACTCTTCCCCAAGGGGCTGAATGAATTCCTGACAAATGAGTTAAAACACTCTTAACACTATTATTAGACAATTAAATTCTTAGGTCATTAAAAATAAGACTGTGGCTATTGTAGGTTCACATGCTCTATAGACTCATAAATACTACTTTTCTTAGAGGACTTCTGAATAAATTCCTGAGAAAGGAGTTTTGCTCTGTTTCGCTGTAACAACCATGTTGTCTTAAAATATTTTAGAAAGGGGTCTGAATAGATTTCTTCTTTAAAGGATTTTAGCTCTATGTTTAATCATCATATTCAACTACACAGTAAGAGGATTTTATTTTGAAAATTTCTGAGGATGATGGGAATAACCCAGCCCTAAGTAGTGTGTTCAAGCTGATTCAATATTAAGTAACAGACTAGGCTCAAAGTACCCTTCAAAGCACTGGAGGTGTAGCAAGTGAGCAAGAGTGGAAAAGCCTGTCTTCAGGAAGCTTACATCCGAGTGCAGTTCCTCCAAACACACCAAACCTAAAGTTCAAGGAAAGTTACTTTGTGCTTAAATGATATAAAAAGTAATTTAAGTTTCAATTTGTGAAATAACCAATTCCTTCCTCTGCACTTTCAGCATACCAATGTAGTGTTTATTTACAAAGATAGGCTCAATATGTGTAAATAAGAATGTCTTACTTGTATCTCTGGTATCTAGTTATGCACTTCCCAGGGTAAACTCAGTTGTAGGTTCAATAGCTCTATTGTCACGTGTAGGTGTAAAATTAGGTCTACTCTAATATTTTTAAAAAAATAAAAAATTCTCATCTAATTCAAAGGTTTTCTCCTCCTACTGTTGAGGCCTGTTTCCCTTCTTTTACACCCTCCCTCTACTCACAGGCTGGGTAGGACGGCTTTAGAGTTGAACAGCTCATGGGGGAAAGGCACAAGAGAAAAACCCTATTTAACTGGAACATTTGTCATCTGTGTTTGGTGCCCTGTAGATGATGTATTCTAAAGTTCTAAATGCTTATTCTTTATTTCCTGAGGTGCTTTTGAGAGTTTTATTTTATACGTCCTGTAGTCTGGGAATCTTTCAACTATAGTTTCCTTGAAGTGATTGATCTCTTTTTCTGTCACAAACAAAATATGAATTAGACATCGTTATAGTTCTTCCTCTCACACTTCAATGGCTTCCTTTTACTCTTAGAATAAAATGAAAATTCCTCACCACTGCCTCTAACATCAGTGTCATATGCCTCAGCGTCCTCCAGCTCAATGGCCACCCCCTTGCTCACCTATATGGACACACAATGCCCATTTCCACCCTAGATCTGTCCTATGCTGTGGTTCCCTCTGCCTGCTGTAATGTCTCTCCGACTCTCTGTTTCTCTTCCATCACTCAATTCTCAGTTTAAATATTAGCAAGTTATATAAACCTTTTATGAAAACATAATCTTGATTTGGCCTAACCCTGTTTCAGGCCATTAATTTGCAAATGCATATTCATAATTAATTAATTAATTATCTATGTCATTTCACGACACTCTAAGCTTCAACATGTCATGAGATTTGTGTTCATTTGTTGATTAGCACTTGTTAATAAGAATGCATCATTGATATTTAGAAGGAATATTTAGTTGTGAGTAGTAGAAACTATTTTAGTATATAAATAAGAACATAGAAAGGTGAAATATTTACCTATAGTTAACATTTCATCTGTTACCTAGTAATGCATGTGTTCTCTGGAAATGGAGTTAAAACATAGTTGTAATTTTATATGCCACAATTACTCTTAACCATGTTCAGCATATACAAAATAAGAGTCTATCATGTTATTTTCCAGTTTCTCATGATTCTAAAATACCATAAAATATATGACTTATAACTGTAAAATTTTAGTTAACTTTAGTTAAGCTTAAATTAAGTTTAGTTCTTAACATTTTAATGTAGAATATGTTTCTGCTTATTATAACTTTGTAAATTAGTGTTCCAAAGTTAATACATACAAGCCATGGAAAGTAAAGTAGACAACTTTTCTATTAACGTGTTATATCTCTTTAAACATCTGTTTACTTCACAAACACGAAAAGTCTTTTCCAAAATACCTGTCATTAGAAATATTTAAAGAAAAGTACTATACAATTGGAATGAAAGCTCATCAATGTAGAAAAAATTGACATAGAGATATTTTAAATAGGACAAAATAAAATGAAAACAAATAGAAATTGTCCTGATCCTAGAATGTAATCAAGACTAATTTTCACTATCAATTCATTATATTACTATTTAATTAATGTATTGATATATTTTACTGATGTGTTATTAATTTCACTCATTTATTGGGATGATTTATTAATCAATTCATAACTGCACTACTCCTTACTTTATAGCAAGAGCCACTTGATTTCATTCTTACCTCTACCAAGTATCTTCCCACATAATTAAAACATTTTTGTATAAACAAAAAGTATTTGCTGCCCTCTCAGGAGAAAGAGAAAATAACAAGAGGAAGAGCTATTTCTCTCATTATAAGGAGAGACTTGATGAAATGGAATTTATAGGTATCTTAGAAGAAATGTAGGGTTAAGACAAACAAGGTGGAGATGAGTTGGCAGAAACAAACATGTTCATTAGTTAGAATTTAAAGAAAAATTTTCAAAAATTCTAAAGAGAAAAGATCCTGATGTTTTAAAAAGGACAATTGGAAAGAAGCCTTGGAATGACTTAAATAGATTTTGTATAATCACAAACGGTCAGGATGAAGATTTTTAAAAACCTCAGAGTTAAATGTGGCAAGCAGGGTACTCTGATGAATTCAGATTTTGAAAAGAAAACTCCAGAATGAGGCACATTGCCAGTGTTCAAGCTAATATAAAATGATAAATTTGTATAAGGATAGTGTCTGGAAGACTAATGTTCAGAACTAACTGAGGCTTGCAAAAATTTACAAGAAGAGAAATTACTTAGATTTAGCTTATATTTCTGAATATCCAAATGAAGATATGCATATCAGGTAAAGATAAGCTCTTTCTATATTCATTATATAATTTTTACTGCTAAATAGCTGTGGTGATTAATTTTATGTGTCAGCTTGACAGGCTATGCGGCGACCAGATTAAACATTATTTCTGAGTTTATCTGTGAGGGTGTTTCCAGATAAGATCAGCATTTGAATCGGTGGACTCACTAAAGTAGATTGCCTTCCTCATTGCAGATGGGCCTCATCCAATCCTTTGAGGGCCTAAATAAAGCAAAAGATGAAGGAAGGAGGAATTTGTTCCTTTTTCCCCCGGCCTCACTGCTTGAATGGAGACATCTCCTATCACCTTCTCTGGCCCTCAGACTGGGATTTACACCAGTCACTCCTCTGTTTCTCAGGCGTTCAGACTGACACTGAATTACACCATCGACCTCCAGCTGGCAAATGGCAGCTCACGGGACTTCCTCAGGCTCCACACCATGTGCGCCTATTCCTCATTCTAAATTAAGACATTAAAAGTGTACAATGTGATGTTTTGATGTACATATGTATTGTGGAAGGATTCCTCCTTTGGGTTAATTAACATATTCATCAGATCATTTATTTATTTATTTATTTGAGAATATTTAAGTTCTACTCTCTTAGCAAATTTCACTTTATTTCAATTATTCTGTTATCAACTACAGTCACCGTCTTATACATTATAGCTTCAGACATTATTCATCTTATAGCTGAAAGTCTGTAGCCTTTTACCAACCTCTCACTATTTCTTCCACTCACCAGCCTCTGGCAATCACTTTTCTACTCTCTGTTTCTAAGAATTCAAGTTTTTGATGTGTGTTTTTAGATTCCACATATAAGTGATCACATGCAGTAATTGTTTTTCTCCAGCACAATAACCTCCAGCTTCATCCATGTTTATGCAGATAAAAGGATATCCTTCTTTTTTTAAGCTGAATAACATTCCATTGTGTGTGTGTGTGTGTAATACCTATATTTATTTTATTGGGTTATTCGTATACATACAAATAAAGGCAATGGAAACTGAGATCTGATTCAGCGCAGTACACGAAAACTTTCCTGAGTTCTGTCTAGGTACAGTTGTCTTTATCTATGATGATTAATAAAACTGCTTTCCACTCCCTTTTGTCAAAAAGGTCTCCCATCTATGCTATAGCTCCCTCTGTTCCCTTCTATCTGTTCACTATCTCCTTACCAAAAGGAGATACATCACCATCAGTTGGCTGTGGTGGACATCCAAGAAAAAATGGCCATGTCAGTGATTCCATCTCCCTTGCCTTTCTCCTGTTTTCTACAGAACAAAATGGATAGTGTTTTCTCCATTTACTTTGATAACCCTTCTTGCTTTAAATTCTGATAGTCTGATGAAAGCAGTTTTACACATCACTACATACGTCTTTGTCAGAAATATTCAAATTGATTTTGGCATATCATTGTCCGTGTCCTATCCTACAGAATAGCTTCATAAGGATAAGAATATAGCTCGAATTATTGTTAGCAATGCTGTATTCATCTGAAAGTTTCCCTGGACAATGTTTTCACAGTGCCAGCCCTGGAACAGCTGTATTGACATCAATGTAAATACAGTGCCCTAACCTAGATGGACTGTAGCAGAACGCTGGGGGTAGGATGAAGCACTCTGAACTCTAACAAGCCATGCAGGTGATTGTAGTGCCAGCCAACTTTGAGAACATCTGTGTTAGAATATCAGAGAAAATTCTAATACAAACAGCATACAATTCATAAGAAAAATCAGCAGAGTTAAATTTAAATCATTATAGTGGGTGGGAAATGTCAGCAATTACTGGAGACTAAAGGAAAAAAGAACGATGACTCATTAATTTATTTAAAGATATTTATTAAGCATCTGTGATGTTTAAGTCACTGAGACTGTGTGCTATCTAGATGTGACAAAAGCTGTACTCTTCAAGATTACAGTATAATACAAATGGAGAAGAGCAATACTAAACACAAATACTACACAAGAAAAATATAATTACACATTTTGTTAATGTTATATAAAAAAGTACAGGTTGCTGTGAAAGAGTTTAAAAGGAATATGTAATTTAGACTCAGGGATCAGAGAAAATCTTTCTGAGGAATTTATAATTTCCCTAGTGACCTGAAAAATGAATCAAAACTTCCAGGCAATGATGGTAGGAGGGTGGAGGAGAGGAACATTCCAGAAAAAGGAACAGAAAAACATGAGACAAGCCCCTGAGTTGGGAGAGATGTAAATTTGTTCAGAGAATCCAGACATAGTACATGCTGTGAGACACTATCTATATTCCCCCTTTAGGATAGAGGCACAAGTCTAGGCCCACTGCCTCAATTTGGGATAACACTGAAAGACCATTCAGTGTTATATAAGCTCTAGAGCTCCCTATGGGACCAACTGAGGCTTTGGTTTAACTGCATCCCTGTTTGACTACTTTTGCCTAAACTACTTCTTCCTTCACTTTCTTTCAGCTCCAGTACAGCTCCACAATAAACCTCCTGAGCACATGTTTCTTTCTCAGTCTGTTTCCAGGGAACCTGACCTAAGACAAGAAGAAGGTTATTGAAATTGGAGGGTGGTTAGAAAGGGGGAGAGCAGTGGGAGATGGGCATGGATAGTTAGGCACAAGAAGAAAATTTTGATTTTTCTTCTGATCTCAGTTTTTGTTTGCTTGATTTTAATAAAGATTGAAAAGTCAGATACATGGGCTTATATCCTAAATTGCTGAACATAGAATAGTGAAGATGTGTCTCAGCTTTGATAAGTCACATGTGAAGTTGGTCATTATGTTCTATTTATAAACATTTCCTTCTCACAAAAATTGCCCAAAATGCAGTTCTGTTTTGTGCATATAGTGAGGCAAGTTCGTGTTAAAGATAATACATTTTTTTTCTAAGTGCAATAATGGGCCATTTTAAAGGATTTTTAACAGAAAGTTTACCAGATAAGATTAAACATGATCACTCTGGTCACTGTATGGAAACAGAATGAGAAAAGCTTTCTTCCTACCTGTTGAAGTAAAATAAAGGAATTGGCATTCTAATCTTAACACAATGTTGTCTTTCATATTTAGAATTCTCAGTCATTGCCTTTCTTAGAACAAGAATAAAATTATTTCATAAATGAGACTTTAAGTACCTTGGAAAAAGCCCAAGTTTTCTAACTCTGAATTCTCAGGAAGTACCATCATGATTCTGGATACACAGAATTCTAAATATTGAAGTCGAAATAAAAGTTACCTTGGGAACATGGGTTGTGGAAAGGCGTTGACTCTCTCCAGGTTGCCTCATCTGTCCTCATTATTTTTGAGTGTTCACTGCAGCTGCCTCCAGTCAGTTCTTTAGCCTTGGCAAGCACAAGGACTGGATGTATCAACACACTAAGAATAGATTTGTTTCACAAGAGCAGGCTCACATTAACCAAGCCCCCAGAGACAGATGTTTATTGCCTGAACTCAAAGGTGGATCAGTACATTTTCTCTCCTTAAGCAAGCTACACTAAAGGCCCAAATATGACTAAGATGCTATCTGTACATATGCTAGACTAAAAGTCAGATTACAATCAAAAATATGTTTGATAAGCACAGAATCAGAAAAAAAAAAGTCACTGTGATCAGAACGCGTAAAAACATCATTCTACTGAGACAAACTGATTCATTCATACCCAAAATATGGATTTTTCTGCTTATTAAAGCCATTCAAGTATCTTGGTATTTGAATGAGCATGTGCAAAATACATACTTTTCTGATGTTTCCAGAGCCAACAGAGCCCTTGTTAAAAAAACACACCTTTTAGGGCTTCCCTGGTGGTGCAGTGGTTGAGAGTCCACCTGCCGATGCAGAGGACGTGGGTTCGTTCCCCGGTCTGGGAAGATCCCACATGCCAGCGGAGCCGCTGGGCCCGAGATCCGTGGCCATTGAGCCTCCGCATACGGAGCCTGTGCTCTGCAACGGGAGAGGCCACAACAGTGAGAGGCCCGCGTACCGCAAAAACAAACAAACAAAAAAACACACCTTTTAAAATCAATTATGTTAATTACTTTAATGAGGTTTTAGTCAATTCTTACTAGAGTAACTTTATACCTTTAGAATGATTTTCTCCTGTCTCTGATATTACTCTTTTTATGATAATTTAATAGTTTCATTCAAGATGTTTATGTTATTTCTGTTATATGAGGGAAGAGGAGCTTATTATTTGTATAGAAGCTATTTTTTTTTTTGCCATTTTTTACCATTTGTGTAGTAATTAAACTCTAATACTTTAGAGTGACCATTCCAGTTGTATAGCCGACAATATCTTTTGAAACCCTTGTATTAGGAGCTAATATTTGGTACCAATATTGATTAGTCAAATAGATGAAGAGTGAAGAAAAGAACTTCTCTATAGAGTAGCACAATGTTAATTATCTGAATTTGTTACTAGTTGGAAAGCATGGAGAACGATTTATGCCAAGGTTTAGCAATATACATAGGTTAAAATATGACTTCAGAAAAAAATTTGAAAATTGCCCCTTTGATCTTCTTTGCTTCTAAGTTCCCTTTTATCAGAAAAGTGAGGAAAATTTTAAGGCTGTATTATAGTGTACCTGTTTATGCAGGGTAATAATTAACCTATCTAATACAGCTCTTTTATTCCCATGTTGAATATAAAATAGAATTTCACCCATTTAAGCTGAGACAAAATGTTTTATTCTCAATTAGGTCAATAATGAATTTGGACAAGTTCAGTATTTCAGTGATAAATTTTAACTTTGGCCAGAAATTAAAGGAGGAAAGGAGGTCCCTAGTGAAAGCAAAGTAGTAGGAAAAAATGCCATGTGGTGAAGTAAAATAAATTAGGACTTAAAATACTCTAGTTCTTTAATGATTGGGTGACATGGAATTACCTAATACTTCTGATTAGTAGATTACCCTTGTATAAAATAAAGATAAGAACATGTGCCCCATTCAAACACCTTGCTTACTGAGGCTAATTGAAATCATGTATGTGAAAACAGAGCTTTACACAGATGTTAGTGAAAATTTTTGTTATCACAGTAACAAAAATATATTATAACTAATATAATAATAGGATTCACAATTTTTACTAATAATGATGATAATAAAATCAGGACATCTAGATTAGCATAACTCTGAACCTATTTAGTGCAAGGAAAATGAGATGAAACTGAAGAATAACAAGTAATTAGTTATTTGTTTTCTTTTAAAAAATTATCAGAACAATTATCTGAAAGTTAAGTCTCTTGCTTCCTGATGCTTTCAAAATTAGGCTGTATGTTGACAAACATATTTATAATGAAAGGGCAGAATATTTATGGTTTATTCTCTATATCCTTTTGTCTTAGTTTTAATTTTGTTCACTTTGTTTTAAGACAAATTCAAGACCCAACACTTTTTCTTCTTTGGCCTTCCATTTTCTGCAGGCACAGGCACACTGGTGTCAACTTTAATATAAATGTAGAGTGGATTTGTTTTATATAGTTTTGCTGCCAAATGTAGTGGATACAAAGCCTTTCCTTCTTGGTTCACTGCTTATGTATAATGCAAATGCTGTGATAGCTCAGCAAGATAACATAAGGCATAAATGTCAGATTGATTCAATTGATAGTATTAGTAATGTTGGATTTTTCTGTATTTGAAAGCAAAGATGATGAGATGTTCAAAAGATGGCTGAGTTAAGCAACAACTGCAATAGAAATGGTTCCATCAACAGTGCCATGTAATTATTTAGCAAGTGTCATCTCACATAACCACTGCCAAAATAAGCTTTCTAAACATACTTCATCTTGCCACTCTGCCTCTCAAGGAGCTACAATTGATCCACACTGCTTACCACTTTAAGTTACAAATCAATGTTTCATTTGTTTATTGAGTCAACAAATATTTATTCAACTCGTACTATAGGGTGAAAACATTCTAGGGGCTAGAAATACATTGCTGGTTAAAACAGAAATGCTCTACAGCCTTGCATGTGATTTAACTAATTCTCTAGAAACTACTCATCATCTGTCTAACTCAAGGCTACTATAGCTATTCCATTTGATTATTTGTGTATCCTGACTGCTTTCCACTCTTAAAATGTAGATGCTTTTTAGTTCTCTGACTTTCAATGTGCTCTTTTATCAGCTCTATGGAGATATAATTGACAAAATTATGACATTTAATAGTACATCATGATGATTTGAAATATATATAGTGAAAGTAGTTTAGCTTGCATTTCTCTCATGATTAGTGATGTTGAGCACCTTTTCATGTACCAGTTGGCCATTTACATATCTTCTTTGGAAAAATGTCTATTCAGTTCCTCTGCCTATTTTTTAGTTGGATTGTTTGTTTGTTTTTGCTATTGAGTTGTGTGATTTCTTTATATATTTTGAGATATTAACCCCTTATCATATGTATTATTTGCAAATATTTTCTTCCAGACTCACCAAAAAGTTGTTAAAATGAACAAATTCAGTAAAAGTGCAAGATTCAAAAGCAATATACAAAATTATTTGCATTTCTGTACACTACATGAACTGTCAGAAAAGGAAATTAAGATAACCCATTAACAATTGCATCAACAGGAATAATAAATTTAGGAATAAATTTAACCAAGGAAGACAACTTGCTCTTAATCTTTACCTGAAATGCCCACTACTCTTTCTTCAGCCCATCAAACTATTGCAGTTGTTCTAAAGCCTATTTTCTTGGGAAATCTCATTTCTAGTTTCTCTACGTCACATACTTGTGCTAGAGTCACCAACACAGTTTATTACTTATTTGTTAATATATCTCCATCTGTTAATAGTCTACTCTTAACTAAATTACTGGCTGCCAGGGATACATTCACATCATTCAACTGTACTCACCTTGGTGCGTACCTAATTTCTAGGTACAGGTTTCCCCCCCGCTTTTCGAAAGTAGAGCACTCCTATGAAACCTTTCATAACCAAATTGGCATAAATCAAAGAAGCAATTACCTTAGGACACATCTTGATAATGAATGCATAAAATAAATCAACATAGAACACAGATTTTCACAGACACAGTTCAAAGCTTTTGCGGCTTTATGCTGAGATACTGAGTATAGATGCCGGGGAAGGAGCGCGGTAGTGTAAATCTCACCACTGTTAGGAGTTGGCACTGCCTCTGTAAAGGCTCACTGCAAAAAAGAAAAAAGAAAAAAGAAAGGCTGAACATTATTTCGCTTATCGTCCTTTTTTCATAAAGGCAAAAATCCTCTTCAGATTTCTTTTGGTTAACGTAAACAGGTACTACTAATGTGGGGCTTTTGTAAAAGCAAAGCGGCGTAAAGCGAACTTTTGAAAAGCGAGTGATATTTGTATTTACTGAGTATCTAATGAACATCTCACTGATCATTAAAAACAGAAGACACTTTCAATGAACACTATTAATACAGATTTAAGATTAAAACATCTTAATTAATGTAAATAAGTTTACTTGTTAAAAATAAGTAAATATATTTTAGATTTTGGGATTTTCTGCTCTGCTATTTCAATCATATACTATAATATAGTTAAGAAATAAATATGCCCCTCTGACTTTACCATCCAGGTTGAAAACCTAACAGTCAAAGTCTTCCATGCTCTTTGTGGCAAGAACTAGTGAATTAAAGATGTAGAATGCTTATTTCTATGAAGAAATTTGATTTTTTTTCTGATCTCAGTTTTTGTTTGCTTGCTCTTTTTTTTTTTTTTTTTTTTCTGGTATACGTGGGCCTCTTCCTGTTGTGGCCTCTCCCGTTGCGGAGCACAGGCTCCGGACGCGCAGGCTCAGCGGCCATGGCTCACGGGCCCAGCCGCTCCGCGGCATGTGGGATCTTCCCGGACCGGGGCACGAACCCATGTCCCCTGCATCGGCAGGCGGACTCTCAACCACTGAGCCACCAGGGAAGCCCGTTTGCTTATTTTTAATAAAGATTGAAAAGTCAGATTCATGGGCTTATATCCTAAATTGCTGAACATAGAATAATGAAGATGTGTCTCAGCTTTGATAAGTCACATGTGAAGTTGGTCATTATGTTCTATTTATAAACATTTCCTTCTCACAAAAATTGCCCAAAATGCAGTTCTGTTTTGTGCATATGCATATGGATTTCTGTTTTTAAAATAGGGCATGTAAATGTGTAAGATGTGTAAATATTCTCAATCAGAATGACTAGAGGATATAATTTCTTTTTCAGAGTTTTGAATATTTCATTTGGCATTTGAAAGAAAACAACAAGCAATTGTTTTGAAAAATAAGCTTCTGACCTTGTTCTGATATGTATGTTTTAGGGAAATTATTAAAGAGTATTTCTACACAAAGTAAACTTTTACTTTTAGGCAACTACAACTATGCCCTTGTATTTCCAATGATAAAGTGAATTTTAAAATAGTTCTGTTAAATTCTGAATATAGTGCTATATGGAAGAGACTAAATTTTCTGATGTGATTAATGACCATTTTATAATCTTCATTGCATTTCTTTCTTTATGAGTAACATCTATTTCAAAATATAGCATAACTGGAACTTTCCCATTGACCTGAGTCAGTAGGCAGATATTAGTTACAGAAGAAGAAAGTAGAAAATAGGCAAAAAAAAAAAAGAATGTTGTAGAGTTAACTTCCCATAGAATTCTTTATCGGTTGAAGATTGTCAGACTAAAAGACATACTAACTTTCCTAATGCTATGGTTCAAGGGTTTTATTCCATTGTGCTTTTAAAAACTTTCCTTGGAGCATTTATAGTACATTCCACCTCTGAAATAATTTCAAACTGTCAACTAGCTAGTCTTCACAACACCCCTTTGAGACAGGTAACCATTATTATTCCCATTTTACACTTGGGAAAAAAGGGTAAAATGGTTAAAAAAGAATCGTGTCTCAGCCAGAACTCTGAAGCTGAATTGTAGCCTGTTACACAGACCTATCCTCCACCAAAGTTTTCTTTTAATAGCTACCCTTATAATCATGTTGGTTTAGTTAATTCAAATATTCAGTAAGTAGTTAGTTGAGCAGCAATTCAATACAACATTTAATTTCTGGATAAATTTGATCTTACATCCACAAAAAATGGTAAACTAATACATGCATGTGCATTTGTGCATATACACAGAGACACACCTATGTGTGTATGGGATGGGAAGATGGCAGTGATGCAAAATGTAAACAAATATATTTGATCATTCATAGCAATATGTTTTAAGCTGCATGAGCAGGATGCAGAGATTCAAGAGGGATATTCCTTCTACCTAAAAATTATCAATGAAAGTCTCATTGAGCAGGTATCATTCATACCACCTCTAAATAAATACATATTACAAATATCTTCCCCTTTATCTCCAATCCTACAACTCTAGGTGCCTAAATTCCTTCTCCCAACTAATCTTCTGCTGCCAAAGTCAACATCCCTCAATTCTTCCTATATGTATCTGCCAAAATCATTTTCCAACATCTAAACTTAACTATGCAGTTTTCCTTGTTTAAAACTCTTCAAAGTCTCATTAAAAGTCTCCATGACAGATTTACCCTTCTTCAGCAGCCTTGGTGATTTTTGTTATTAGTCAAATTTACAAAAATGGATCTTGAAGGATAAGATCAAACTTGCATTCATTGAAACAAGGTCTCTCTGTCCTTTTTCTTTGTCTCCAGCTCACTGGTTCTTGCCCACCTACCAGCACTGGTGCTTTTGCACTATGCTTTTACACACCTTTATAATATCACTGGCTGTGCTCTACTAGAATCCTTTGTATGCTAGTTGACTTCCCTAAGCTTCTGGCCACAGAACATAGTACCTTGTCTTCAAGTAGTAACTTAATAAATATCTATTTAATATTACTCAAAGAATGAATGATCCAGTTGAGTGTAGAAGTTCTGTGCATGCCAAAGCATAGGGAATGTCTCGAGTAAATGTCCTCAGAGATGACAAGTTCATGGCATAATTAGAAAACACTACATAATTCTGTGGCAGGAGCACTAGATTTAAGTAAAGAAGGAAAACGATCAGGCAGGAGAAGTTATTTGGGATCAGATCATAGGGAATTTTGCATAGTGATATCTGTTCACAGTTTCCCATTTTTTCTACGACTCATTCTATCTTTTACTTTGGTCTAAGCATTCTCTACTTCATTTTTTGCATTCAGTAAAGCAGTTATTTTTCCTTCCAATTCAATTCAGGTCATTCTGGTATTGTCACAAAATTACTTCTTAACATATCTCTACTAACTTATTCTCATTCCCTCAAACATTAATTTATCCCATGCACACAGACTGCTAGACTAATCTCCCCACAGTACATCTTTTATCTTATCATTTTCTTCTCTAAAAACACTAATGATTCTCCATTATCTGCACAATACAAGCAGGGTTCATTGATTTCTGCTTTTTCTTTGCCTTTGTCTACATTTGTCTGAATAAAAAGTCTGCAAAATATTATTGAACTGGGGAAATATAGTGTAGTAATATTGTAAAAGAATGATTATTTGTCTTTAAGTACATTCATTCTCTGTGTCAAACTAGCTGAAGACATATGTGAAGAGGAGAAAAATCTGTGAAGAAAAAAAAGCATTATAAACCCAAGGTGTGAGAGTCTTATTGAGAGAATATTTAACTTCCAAAACTTTTGTGGGCTAAGACTCACAAGGAATATATGGTTTTTTTGACACAAATAATACGACTATTGTTAGTTCACTTATTTTACTACTATAATCTAAATTTAAGATTATTTATAAAGATATAGTTTGTCTTGATATCAAATCTTTAACAGTTATTATTTCTTGTTTCCCCATACGTAATTTTCAGTTTTTCTTTCACTGCTATCAAAATTTTACCTCTGTCATTCAGCAGTTTGAATATGATTGTCATGACGTAGATCACTGTGCATTTGTTCTACCTGAAAGTTTTGAGAAGCTTGGATCTGTAAATCTATTTTTCCCCCATTTTAAAATGAATTTTTAATTTTAGACTAATTTTAGTTTGAAAGGATTATTGGGATGTATAATAGTATAGAGAGTTCTCAAATAGACCATACCGTTTCTATTATTATTAACATCTCACATAAGTATGGTACATGTGTCACAATTAATGAACCAATATTGACACATTATGATTAACTAAAGTCCAAACTTTCTTTAAATTGCCACAGTTTTTCTCTAATGTCCTTTGGTTATCCCAAGATCCAATCCAGGATACCACATTACATTAATTAGTCATGTCTCCTTAAGACCTCTTCATTTTGGTGTTTTTTTAGGCTTTTCTTGTTTTTGATGACATTGACATTTTCAAGGGTTATTGATCAGATATTTTGTAAAATGTCCCTCAATTGAGATTTGTCTGATGTTTTTCACACAATTGGGCTGGGGTAATGTGTCTTGGGGAGAAAGATCACAGAGATAGATTACCGTTCTCATCACATCACATTAAGGGTATAAAAGATCAATATGATTTATCACTGTTGATGTTAAACTTCATCACCTGGCTTTAGATAGTGTTTGTAAAATTTCACCACTCTAAAGTTATTTTCCCCCCTCTCTTTCCATACTGTACTCTTTGAAGGAAAATCATTACATGTAGCCTACACTTAAGGCATGAAGAGTTATGTTCTGCCTCCTTAAGGGTTGGTAATTCTACATAAATTATTTGGAATAATATGCCTATAAAATCATATTTAGGAAGCTTTTACCAATTATTTATTCAAGTAGTTTCTTCAATTCCTTTCTCTCTCTCCTATCCTTCTATTACCTTCTATTAACATTACAACTATGTTATTATATACATAGTGCTTGAGATTGTTTCACAGGTCACGGAGGCTTTGTTTTTTTACTTCAATATTTTTTTTCTCTCTGCTTTGTGGACTAATTTCTATTGTCCTCAAAAATTATCAATAAAAAATCTATAATAGGAATAGAAAAGTTTTATTTGAACCAAAGTGAGGACTGTAACCCAGAAGACAACTCTCAGATAACTCTGAGGAACTGCTCTGGAGAAACGTGGTTTTCAGCACAGTTTTATATCTTGTCAGAAAAAAGAACATCAAACAAGTTAGGGGTACAATTTTTTAGGTTTCAAAACAAAACAAAACAACAACAACAACAACAAAAAGCAGGACATACACAGCAAGTCAGTATGGCCTTGGAACCTGGGAAGGGATTCTTATCATTGAAGAAGTACCAACATTGGTGTCCCAGGAAGGGAGACATTTAATCTTTATTTTTAACATGGGCGTTCTTTACTTCTGATCAACGCACACTTTCCTTTAATAGTTAAGCAGATGTACAATGTATGTTCGGCCACAAACAGGGTGGTTTAGTTAAAATAAAATTCAAGTTAACTTATGTGTAAGTCAGAATGAGTTTCCCATACCTCAATATGTGAAAATTTCTTTTATCACTATCGATCAAACTGTAAGTACACTGATTTTTCTTCTGTAATATCATGTCTATTTTTGAGTCAATCTAGTGAATTTTTTATTTTTGTTTTTGTTCTTTTCAACTCTAGAATTCTTATTTGCTTTTCTTTTGTGGCTTGTTTCTCTGTTGAAATTCCCCATTTGCGTTGACTTATCATCGTTACAACTTGCTTTACTTCTTTGAACATATTTATAATAGCTTCTTTTAAATCTTTGACTGCTAATCCAACATCTGTGTCTAGGTTGAGTCAGTCTACTGGCAACATTTACTCTTAAGCATGGGTCACATTTTCCCATTTCCTTGCATGTCTTGTAATTTTTAATTGAAAACTGGAAAATTTAGATAATATAATACAGATAATATATTTGTATTGTGTATTATTTTTCTTATTTTTAAGTAACTTACTTAGACTAGAACTGCAAAATCTTTCCCCCCAAAGTGTATAGTTACTGATGTCTCCTCAGGTTTTTTTTTCTTCTTTTTTCCTTCTCTTCCTTCTTCTTCTTCTCCTCCTCCTCCTCCTCCTCTTCCTCTCCTTCTTCTTCTTTTCTTTTTTGCCTGGCTTACTAGTGGTCACATAGAATAGTGGTCAAAGACTTGTGCATTTTGTGCTCACTTTAATCCCTTCTGTGGCCCTCATTTGCAGGATCTTGCTAATTTTTTGCTTGGTCTTCTGCTTACTCCAACTGGGACTCCTATCTTAAGCTATCAGAGCTGTGGTTTTTCCCATTCTCATTTTCTACCAAGTTTGTCAACTTTAGTTGACAATACCACAGGGGTTGGTGCCCCAAGACAAATCAGTTTTACTCCTGGAAGCAAAGTTTCTGGTGTCATTCTTCCTTCCTCTCCCTCCCCTGCAACCTACACTTTTTTAATGAGACTATTTTTGCCAACTGAACTGAAGGTGTTGATGGGAGGAACCTCAGGCAAGTTGGCAGCAGAGTGCTGTTCTTACCCAAAGCTCTAATAGATTTCCAAGAATATACTCTTTTCAATTTGTTGTCTGCCTTTGGCAATTTTCAAAGTCTGAAAGGATGGTTTTTGACAATTTTATCAAGTTTGTACTTGTGTGTGTGTGTGTGTGTGTGTGTGTGTAAAGGACTTACCAGCTTCTTCATACTGTCTAAATGGGAGTTATTTTCCAATACTCATACCAGAGGCCACTGCTCAGCCGGCCACTGCCCCTTCAAGTGACTTCTCTTTGGGGATTAAAAAGATATTTTGGGCTTCCCTGGTGGCGCAGTGGTTGAGAGTCCACCTGCTGATGCAGGGATACGAGTTCATGCCCCGGTCTAGGAAGATCCCACATGCCGCGGAGCAGCTGGGCCCGTGAGCTATGGCCACTGAGCCTGCACGTCTGGAGCCTGTGCTCCACAACGGGAGAGGCCACAACAGTGAGAGGACCGTGTACCACAAAAAAAAAAAAAAAAAAAGAGAGAGATTTTATGAATATTTGATCTTCAGAATCTGTTGTGAAGGACACTGGAAGTTATTTCCTTAGAAAACCTTTCCAATATAAGAATGGGATATATGTATACATATAGCTGATTCACGTTGTTGTATAGCAGAAATTAACACCACATTGTAAAGCATTTATACTCCAATAAAGATATTAAAAAAATGAATAAAAGATAAGAGACATCAAATATGACTTAAACACTACAGTTTACACAAACTGTATTGCATAATCTAATGCCGAGTTTCCAAAGCCTGATGTGGTGCTCAGAACTTTCACTGCAGTGGGTGGACTTCTGTGGTATAAGTGTTCTCCAGTTTGTGAGTCCCACACCCAGCAGTTATGGGATTTGATTTTATTGTAATTGTGCCCCTCCTACCATCTCCTTGTGGTTTCTCCTTTGTCTTTATATGTGGGCTATTTTTCTTGGTGAGTTCCAGTTTCTTCCTGTTGATGATTGTTCAGCAGTTAGTTGTGATTCTTGAAAGAGGAAGTGAGAGCACTTCCTTCTACTCTGCCATCTTGAACCAATCTCTACCTTCTTTATATATTTCTATTTTATAGGTGGAAAACATAATGACAAATAAATAACTTGACAAAACAATAATAAAATTCTCTAGCAAAAATGTTGCCAGGAGCATATATAGTCCTTTAGCGTTTTATATAAAATGTGCATTAGAGCATATACTAATATTTTATTAAACATTCCATAAACTTTCAATAATTCATTATTTATAAATGTATTTATTGGGGTAGACTATCTCATGTTATTTAAATAGTATAATGCCAACAATGAAATGTCACTTTACAAACAATTTTAGTAATATGTATGAATAATTCTGATTTGTATAGGTATATGGAAGATAAATATTTACTGCTTCACACATTTTATGTGAAATTAATAACCAACATCAAATTCAATAACTAATAACGAAGCTAAATTAAAAGTTGCTTATTTTTTAAATGGAAATTTTAAAAGGATGACTCAGTAAATACCACAGGATTAATACTCTGAAACCAAAGCTAAATACTCTTCATGAAATCTGTGTAGTTTCAAATTTTCTGCATCTGTGGAGTAGGAGTTTTAATGCTTTGCCTTGTACTCTGACTTGGAGATTTGGTAAATTCTAAATATGAAATAAATTCAATATAAGAACACTCAAATTGCTATTCCTCAATTAGACTGTTATGATTAAATTAACACTTTCTTATTTTAGTTGATACCAGAATCTCTCTAAGGGAAAATTTTTTTTTATTTGAAAAAATAACAGGATATACCATTTACAATATTTCATTAATACTGAAATTAGCAATTTTCCTGTTTTAAAATCAATAGATGTTTTACAATTTAAGGTGCCTTAAAGTTATAATTGGTGACCTTTCTTCTTATTAGGGAATTTTATAATAATGCATCTAAAATCAACAGCAATTTAGATTAAATATAAATTATGTACAGTGTATCTCTATGAATCAGTGAGAAATAAAAGACAATAAATGATATAGTTAGCTAAATTCCCTCTGCATGAAATGAAATAAGATTTGGGGGATAGGGTCATCAGAGATGAGAAAACAGAAGAGATTATTCAAACAACATGGCAGTACAGCTAAAGAACATTCCAGAACAAGATTGTCTGAGAACATAAATACTGCCAGGGGCCAGAAGCTCTGCCTGCGCAGCAGGACTGTATCCAGGTACAGAAAGCATGGGTTCTTTGGCTTCTGAGGTCCAGGTGACACAGCTGCCTTTGGGCTGCTCAGTGGATGTCAGCTCTCACCCTGTGCCTCTCTCCAGGATGGCCACCACCACAGGGTGGTACCCTGAGCCCAGGATGCTGCTGGGGTCACCCATCTTTCTTCTGCTTCCTGAGGAGAGACAAAGGGCACTGAGAGGTGAGGAGAGATGAGAGGAGGTTCTACGCCTGCTCATGCTTGTTTTATTGAGCAGCCCATGAAGAAAAAATGAAACTAAGATTAAAATTAAGAAATTTTGTGAACTTCTCTAGCACAACAAATAATATATTCTAAATTACCACTCTAAGGATTAAAAAAATATATGAAAAACATTGAAAGGCTCATGGTTAAATACAGAGGATGGTTCTTCATCCTTGTTTTCTCCAGAGCAATTTACTGAAATGATAGTCAAGAAATGAAAAAAGATATAAACACTGAACAACAAAAAGAATGAGAGTAGCGACAGAACAAAGATGTCAATATTTGGAAGCCATAGAATGTGAAGGACAAATGATAACTAACAAACCAGAGAGAGATGAAGATTATAGGGTCTGCAGAGTAGAACAAACAAGAAGCAAGCCTGATTTGATTGTTCCTAGTGCAGGATGAGGCTGAAAGTAGGAGGAACAGTTTAAAGTCTTTTAAAGCCTCAGATTCTGTAATGACTAATTTTATGTGTCAATTTGACTGGGTTAAGGGTTGCCCACATAGCTTGTAAAACATTTTTTCTGGGTTTGTCTCTGAGGGTGTTTCTGCAAAGGTTAGCATTTGAATCAGCGGACTGAGTAAAGATCTTTCTCTTCTGTGTGAATGGGCATTGATCCCTTGAGGGTCTGATAGAAAAAAAAGGCAGAGGAAGGATTACTTTGCTGTCTTTGCTTGAGATGGGACATCCATTTCCTCCTGCCCTTGAACATCAGTATTTTGGCCTTTGAACTTGGACTGGGACTTATACCATAGGCCCCTTGTAAAAGGCTCACATTAAAGAGAACTTATATATGAAGAACTCTGATCAGAATTTTAGTACTTCATTTTTTTAATGGACACCAAGATCACCAAACATTTGAGTAAAGCATTTAATGTCAAAGATGGAGATGAAAACATGCAAGCAAAAGAGAATAGAGAATGCAGAGTAGATAAAAATTTACCAAAACAAAAACCAGACAAAGCAAAAACAAAAACCTAAATACAATATAATCTGTGAGATGACAGCAAATAGATGGAAAGAAAAGTTATTTTGTTTTGTTTTGTTTTTGTGAAGAGTAAATCTAGAAGAGACAACATACATCTAATGAAAGTTCCAGTGAAAAAGAAAACAAGAAAAATAGAGGAAAGAAAATTATCAAAAAATAATAAAACTATTTTTAACCTGAAGGACATAAGTTTCTAGATTACTAAAACCCACTGAGTATTCAACACAATGATTTTTTAAAAGACTCACACTAAAACAATCATAAAATTTCAGAACTTTGGTGACAAAGGGAAAACATAAAAGCCTCCAGAAGGGAAAAATCAAGTCACATATAGAAAATCAGGGGTCAAGATGGCATCGGGCTTTCATGTAGCAAAATGGAAATAATTTAGTAATAAGTACATGGGAAACTAAAAAAAATGGAAAACGGATATAATTATTAAATTTTTCCCAGTAAAAATAAAAGTTTTACAATAAAATTTAATCTTAGTAAACTAAGTGGCTTAGTTTCAGGTAAAATAATATTTAGATAGTAAATATAAATATATCATAAGGGTATTATATGTATTATACAGTGGCTATTATTTAAATAATAATAATAATAATAATAAACACTGAATGTCAAATAAACAAAAAAATCATTACATAAATAGACTGGGAGGATAAGAAGAGGCCTGTGAGTTTTATATGTATGTGATGGTGGGGTTAAGTGGGTTAGGTAGCGGGCATTAAATATCTTTTATAATAACTTTCATATCCAAAGGATAGTTTTAAAACTGAAAAATTAAGGAAGAGGTGCACAGAAAATTAAATTAAAATGGGTGGTAAGTATCAGAGGAAATGGCTAAGAGTTGACAGTAGTTAGTTTTAGAGAACAGGGTCGTGGTTTTTCTTTATAAGTCAATATTATTCTTCTTATAAAACTAGAAGCATGTATTTTTTTTTTAATAGAAATGACACACACCCAAAACAAAAAATAAGATTGTTTGATAGGATATTTAGAAGTGTTAATGTTAAAATAACAATTCTTTCCACACATATTTAGTAAAATTTGTACATATATTTAATAAAGTTTGTAGTGACAAAATATTTGGCTTTTCTTCCTCCTTCTCTTCATTCCTTTGTTCCTTTGTCTCTTTGTTCTTTCCCCTTTTCCCTTCTTTCCTTCCTGTCTTTATTTTGTTCATTTTTGGAAAACAATGAGATATGAGGTTGTCATTCATATTTAGATTAGTGTTGGGGAAGGGTTTTTCTTTCTTAACTTTTTCTTGGGTTTTAAAAGGAGGTTTGAGCCTTTTTTTAAAGAGCAAGGAAGCATCAAGTGACAGCTAGGTTACTGTGTTAATCAGTAGGTCTCAATTGTATATAAAAATGAAAATTGATAGAATTTCACTTCATTCAAACTTCAAAACTAAAGAAAATATTGGTATTTTTGTATAATATTTTCATGCATAATGGAGGTGAGAATTTGAGCAATCTCAAGTCAATAAACATTATCCACATTGCATAACATTAAAATTAATGTACAAATTAGAGTAGGTGACAATTCCTGCCCTGAACCAACAGGAAGCTATTCATAAGTTTTGCTGCTAAAATATTAATGTGTTTGATTATGGGAAGTTGTCCCATTCCTGTTAGGGGTGTTAGGCAATATTCAATATACATATTGTGATCTAAGATTTAAAATACACATTAATTAAGAACACATCTCACTCTAAATGTTTTGAATAAAGGGCTGTGAACTTGTGGAGGCAGAGAGACTACAACCCAGTGTTTCCGGTTCTGAGATCTTTTCTATACAATAGGCTATCTCCCATCCAAAAATGCATCCAATTTTACAATTGAAATTGCAACAGTCATAGTAATTTATTCTCTAAAACCCATTCCATCCCAAATGATTAACCTAAGTTATTAATAGTGATCCCTTTCTGTTTATTTTTGCAAAAACCTGGATTTGGAATGTGAACCATTGGCAAGAAATGTGAACCACTTCTTGCCAATCAAAATTGAGGCAAAGTACATTGGTTGTCTTCTGGAAAGATACTTTTCCCCCAAAGTAAGAGACACAAGAAAAAGAGAACATATGTTCTTTTCTCACTTGAAAATTATGCCTATATCTGATCAACAAGTTGAAAGAGGAGTAAGCTTAATGAATGGCAAAACCAAACAATAAAGATGGCAGAGCTGAGAAATGGAGTCTGTACCTTTGAGAACATCACTGGTTCATTAACTGAGCCAGCTTTGGATCACTGCACACCCCTGAACTTCATGTCAAGTGACGTAATAGATTATTATATTATTAAGTCAAATTGATTCATGGTCTTTGCTTACTTATTAAGTGAAATCATTTAAACTCATAGTCATTTTAATATCAATCTATTTATCTATCGATCTATCTATCCTCTCTCTACATATTTTACTTTTTCTCACACCCTATGGGATTATGTGTAGTTGACCATTGGCCAAAAATAAAGATCAAGTCAATTAAGTATTATAATATGCTTGCAAATTCTACACGTTGGAAAAACATATTTTCAATTCAGCTTCACATTTTGATTTTGTCCTATTGGCATACGTAGAGGAATATATCAGATTTAAAGAAATAAATCACTCGAAATTGTGACTGCCAGAAAAACGTAGGTTGCTTTAGGTCATGTACAAGGAATTCACCGGCAAAAAATCAAAACAATTGAGCTCTTTTAAGGGTATAATTAACTCATATTAGTATTACAAATGTCTTGATATAGATAAGCATTAAGTGCCTATAAAGTATCTGAACACATTATAAGTCAAATTTTTTAAAAGGTAATTTTAACAGTATATACTTCAGGCCTTACTGAACTTGTTGCAATCATTTAGTACAAGGACAAACAACTCAAATGTCTACAGGAACAAGTAAATTACATACCAGTGAAGTGGGCTGGGTGACAACGAAGGGATTTTAGAGATTGTAAGGCCCATTTAAAGGCATCAGCTTCTATGTAGTTTAAGCAGAGATTCCAGTTTTCCCAAAGACTTCCTATAGACTGTAGCTTTGGGAAACTCCAATTAATCACACTTTTTATTATTCATGCCACTGTGAAATCACTTTCTACAATAATTCTGGAATTTGCCATGTGAGTAGCTTTGCCCAATTGGGTATGTTTAAGCACTTAAGCATGATACAAGTAAAGTATTAAGTGATAGGTGCTTGCACTTAGGACAGTTTTCTTACATTGTTTCCTTTTGGAACCTCACCATGATATGAGGCAGCTCTAACAGCTAGGTGGAGAGGCCCATATACAGGAAAACCAGATTTTCAGTGCCTAGCCCCAGATCAGCTCCCAATCTTCCCTCTAGATTGCACTTGGCCTCTCATCTTACACCATGTGTGAGAATAACCACCTATTCAACTACAGAATTATAGGATATAATAAGTTGTTGTTCTTATTCACTAAACATTGGGGTGGTTTATTAGATAGAAAGAGATAACTGAGACACTCCTCAGATTCAGATTTTATGTGACTTCTTGATTAAAATAATTACTTTATTCTCAAAATATGGATGATAAGTAGGATAAATACAGAATTTGTAACCTCTAATCTATTTCAAACTTCCCATTTTACTGAAGAAACTGATGTCCAGGAGGTCAAATGGTAAGTTCTCAAACTTAGTGGTAGAACCAGGCGATAGTATTAGTCTCAACAAACATGTGAATCCCTCACAGATGTTAGCTAATAGATAAATTCACAAGCCAGCACCAGATTGGCATTTCAAGAAACTATGGTAAAGTGTAAAAATATGTAAACAATTGTTGTGTACTATAATATATATCATACCAAACCATTTTCAGTGATTTTCCCATTATCCAATTCTACATACTTAAGAGAATGATTTTCTCAGTTTGTTGTATAATAAGTAAGAAGTGGAAAGAAGTCTGGTGGAAAGCTGGAGTCAGGCCTAGAGTTAAAGGACCATTTATTTAAATTGTTTAATAGAAGATTTTTTTAAAAATCCACAATTAGCTTAATTTAGAATCCATCTCTTCTACTTCACGAGGTATATCTTATTTATGTTCCTTGAATACTGAAAAAAACTTCTACATGTGTACAGTGTCTTAAGGAAAACAATTCCATGCAGAATACCAATTCTAAAGCATGCTCTAGCATCTTCCATATGTATGTTTCATTTTCAACATCCTTCTTGTCAACTAAATATAAATAATTCTAAGTTCTCCTCCTCCCTGGATCATGAGTAGTGGTTTAGAATAGCCTGACAGTCAACAAAAGCTGTGGTAAAAGCTTCTGTTATGAGACACAAGAGGAGATTAAAGCACAGCCCTGTCAGTCTGCAGAAAAGCAGCATACTGCTCATGGTTGGTTATTCTCTTTTCGAAGTACTGAACTTGGCAGTAAAATCAGTGGAAGTAAATGGCAGAGGCGGGGATATGGCAGCCACTGCAGAGAGGCTGTCTACAGATGACATAACAATAACCACAGGATGCATGCGTACAGACTTCACTGGAGAAACTAATCTAGTAGTAAGAATAAAGTTAAGTTTTCAAAATGTAGGTACTTGGTTACTCAGAAATATAAAGGGGAGAGTGAGGCAGGATATTCAGTAAAATGTTTAGAGATGTGTAACTGAGGGCATATAACATAAGAGAGGGGAAAAAAAAACACTTATCCAGACACAAACCCCATTCTATTTATTACTAAAATTGATTACAGAGAGAATGTGTTTCTCTCATTCTCTCTCTCTCTGTCTCTCTGGATTACTAGAAGATGTGTAAGGTGATCATAGGCCTTTTCTTCTTTGCTTTAATAATTGCCTCAGGCATTTTTAATGTTATTTCTTATTTTTTATTTCTTTCCTATTTTGTTACATTATTTCAATTAGGCCTATTTGAAATTGTCTACCTATAAATATTTAGATGTAAAATAATTTAAAGAGGTATTTTACCATGGCCTCTGGCTACCAAATACCACTTCCCACCAAAATATATCTATACAATGATATGAAGTCTACCATACATGTAGTAACAGAGAAGTGCCTTGCTAGAGCACTTGCATTTTTATGCTACAGAAAAAGGTACAGAACTGGCTTTTATTCTGAGAAAAAGATTTCTACTTATATCACTATATTTTATTTATGGAAAAGTTAATACTTGTGCTTTCAAATACCTTGTGGATAATAAGTAATATAACATTTTACAAGTGATTTACTAATTTCCTAAATTACATTTGATTGAATTTGGCACAAGCTGTAATATTTTAATATAACCTCGTTTACCTTTCAATGTTTGGCCTGCTATATCCTGGTAACTCACTTCTCAATTATAACAATATATATAGAGAGAATAATGCAGCATGACCAAATGGGGTTTATCCCAGGAATGCATAGCTAGTCTATCATTTGAAAACCAATTCATGAAATTTGTCATGTTGTCAGAAAAAATACCTAAGGTTATCAATAGATTTAGAAAAAGCATTTGAGAAAATTAAAATTGGTTTATAATAAAATCTCTCAGCAAACTCAGGATAGAAGGAAGCTTTTCCGAATTGATAAAATAAAACTGCAAAACATCATATAAAATGATGAAAGATTGAATACTTTTCTTCTGAGATGAAAGAAATCTTTTCCACTCTACCAATTTTTTCAATAATCTAGCCAGGGCAGTAAGTCAGGAAACACTAATGAAAGGCATCTATGTTGGAAAACAAGGAATAAAACTAATTTATAGATGACTTGATAATTAATGTAGAAAATCTGAGGGAGTCTACAGACAAAGCTACAAATGATATTACTAATATAAAAATACAAAGAAAAATCATTAAAATTCTCAATGGATTTTAGCAAGGCTGTTGGACATAAGATTAATACAAAAATTATCTGTTGCATTTTTAATGCCAGCAAAAATTAGTAAAAAAACTAATTTAGTAAGGTGACATCACATAAAATGATTAAGGTGCTCAAAAATCAGTACTTCCACAGAAATAACCATGACTAGGCAAACAGTGACAGAATCAACTATTTTGGATCTCTGAAATTTAATCCCAAGCTCACAGCAACAAAGTGACCATTTAGTGAAGGGAAAGACAGCTGAATTTCAGTAAGAGAATGTTGTGGCACTTTCACTCACTAGCTTACCATCACCCATTTCCTAGAAAGGTAGAAGCCATGTGGACGGTGGCCCTCATTCCTGGTGTAGCTTGCTGGTACCAGGGGGCTAATATGGACCTTCTTCTTAAAATACTGCAATTGTGTGTTTTGACTTGTCTAGCTGTTTCCTGAAGGACATGCAAAAAAGCTGACTTTTGTTCATGACTCCCTCCCCTTGGACTTCTGTGGCTTTCTGTGTGTTAGTGGTGGTGTCTGTTGAAAAATTTAAAGACATATACTGCTCATTTCTGCCTGAGGAAGGGATCAGCAGATGGGGCAAGCAGCAGACAGATTCAAAAGCCCAGGAAAAGTGAAGTCTGAGATGGTAGTTTCTTGTAGTGACAAGTGCTCAGAAAGACATTACATATAAAGGGGAAACAGAGCACAATGTGCATGCCCAGGGCTAGGTTCATGCTCAGAAATGCCCTGCGAGAACCTAAACTTGCATCTCTGGCAGACCTCTGGGTTCCACAAAGCAGGAGGTAAAGTCTAAGGCAGAATTGTATGCAGCCTGGTGTAGCAGTGAAGGAATGCCCCCATATCAGAGTCAGGCTGCAAAGACTGGAAAAGCAGTATTTTTTTTTTTATTTTGGCTTCAGGCATTTCAGTAAATCTCTGACATGTGAGTGGGAGACTCCTGAGATAACAGAACAGAGACTTCAGCGACAACACATGACAAGGAATTAGCTTTTAAAAAGCAGTTTGGAAAAGTCAATAAACAGACAATTCCAGTCCTACAAATCAACAACTTCATATCCTGGGGGAGAGAGAGAATCTGATTTCTAAATTTACCACATTATAATATTCAAAATATCCAGTTCTCAAAAATAAATTGACAGAAACTCTCAGATTAAGCCAAACATTGGACTTAATAGACAAATACTTTAAATAAACTATCTTAAATCTTAAATATGTTCCAATAGCCAAAAAAGACTATGGACAACAGAAAAAAACAAAACAAACAAACAAACAAAAAACAGGAAAACTATGTGTGAATAAAATTAGAATATCAATAAAGAGATAGAAATTATAAAAGGGAGTCAAACAGGAATTCTAGAGCTGAAAATTATACTAATGGAAATGAAAAATTCACTGGAGTGGCTAATAATTTTGGGGGGCTGACAGAAGGAAGAATCAGCAAACTTGAATAGATCAGTAGAATTTATTCAATCTGAAGTATGGGAAGAAGAAGAGTGAAGACAAAGGAACAGAACCTTTGAGAAATGTGGGACACCATTAAGTGTACCAATATACACATACTGGAATTATTATTATTATTATTATTTTATATTATTATTATTAGGAGGAGGAGGAGAGAAGAAAAAGTAAAGGACAGAAAATGCATTAAAAGGATAATGGTTAAAACACCACACATTTCTTGAAAACATTAAGCTACACTTCCAAGAAACTCAACAAACTCCATGTTGTGTAAATGCAAAGAGTTGCATATCTGCACATGTCATAGTACAAAGATTGAAAGTGAAAAATAAAGACAAAATCTTGAAAACATCAAGAGAATAATGACTTGGTGCATACAAGTTAACATAAATAAAATTAGCACATGATTTGTCATCATATTTAATGCATGACAGAAGGCATCAAAATGACATTTCTAAAGTGCTGAAAGAAAAAAGAAACTTGTCAACCAAGAATCTTTTTTTTTTTGCGGGACACGGGCCTCTCACTGTTGTGACCTCTCCCGTTGTGGAGCACAGGCTCCGGAAGCGCAGGCTCAGCGGCCATGGCTCACGGGCTCGTGGGTTATTCCCGGACCAGGGCACGAACCCGTGTCCCCTGCATCGGCAGGTGGACTCTCAACCACTGCGCCACCAGGGAAGCTCAACCAAGAATCTTATATCCAGCAAAATTATCTTTCAAAAATTAAAGTGAACTAAACAAATTCCTAGATGAAAATATGAGGGAATTTTTTTGGCTCTCAGTCCTGTGTACTGAGAAATGTCAAAGCAAGTTATTCAGGCTGAAAACAAGTGACACAAAAGAATAATTCAAATCCACATGAAAACCCAAAAACTATTGGTAAAGGTAATTATATAGGTGATTTGAAATGCAGAAAATTACATATATCTTCTTTCTTCTCTTATGTGATTTTAAACATACTGCATAAACAATACCTATAAAATTGTACTGCTGGGCATATGAATTATAAAAATGTTATATATTTGACAACAGGAGTGGTTGAACTATGTAGAATGAGGAAATAATAACAGATGGTAAATCAAATCCATAAAAAATAAAAAATGATGAAAACCTGAAATGCTAAATACAAGGTTAACATAAAAAATCTGTAAATTTGTATTTACTCTCCTTTATTCTCTTAGTTTTCTTAAAAGACCTAAGGTTTTATGAAACAATACTTATAACTATATATTATTGTTTGTAATGGTAATATTTGAACAACTGTGTAAATGTACTAAAAATTTATTGAAGTGTATATTTTAAATATTTGAATTTTGTGGTATGTAAAACATACTTAAATATAGCTTTTTTTAAAAAAATAGGGAGATAGGTTGTAATATTCATTTTCTTGAGATAAGAAACAAACAATAGCTATTTTAGAAATAGTAAAAATCTAAATAATTGCTATATGGAAAATAAAATTTCAAAAACATTTTGTTTAATTCCCTCATTCCTACAGGTTAATTTACTTTTCCTGATTTAGAATTTCTCTGAATTATGTCATTAGAAACAGAGTGTGAAGAAATTAAATAAGTGAGAGTGATTTATTGCTGCTCTTGTTGCAGTGGAGTTATTTTTGTCTACATTAAAGTCCTTATAAATTTAGCTAAATATGATTCAAATGTGCATTTCCTAAGAAACTTTAGATATCTTTTTATTTTTGTCCAAACCATAAGGCAAATACCTAACAGATAGTTGAATAAAAACATCCTAAAATTACTACTGCTGTTTCTGGCGTTACCCACCATTAACCCTGTACCTGGTCCTGCAGCCTGTCATGTACAAGTAAATTTTCTGAAAATCCCATTCCTTATGTTTATTTTGAGAGTAAGAAATGAGTTACATACAGCTACAGGAGGTTACAGTTAATATTTGTAGAATATCTAGTTACAATCTCTTCAAATTGGAAAAAAAAAAAGATGCTTCTAATTATAAGACTCTATTCTAAGTAATTAAAGGAAACATGGGAGCCAAGTTATCATGCTATATCTCCGTTGGTTAGTCAACACAAGCTTGCAGCTCCTGTTAGTATTCAATCTCACTATTCTGATGTTGAGGATGAGCTTTAAAAGATACAGTGGTGTTCATTATATGTTTAGTGTAACTTTACTGTTACTGCAGCAAGTATTTATAATAGAATAAAGCTGAAGACAAAGAAAAAGGAAAAATTGTGTCTATGGACATATGTCTCATGGTAAATTATGCTGTGGTTAAATTTTTACCATTGTCTACATATTTTCAGTGAAATAACTTTAGGTTCAAATAATATCAAGTGTGTATTCAAAAAGGAAAAGAAAGTGCTAAAATAGGGAGGGGTAATTGCTGGAATGTAGTAAAATATATGATGAGTTTGAATGTTTGTGATCTCAGCTACATTCTTATTTTTTCTGTCTGTTTATTTGATAGCCTAATAAAATAAAACTCCTCAAACTCTTGTCTTCATGGATGTGTCCTAAAATAGAAACACCTTAATAATAACTCTGATCACTTATTACTGTTAAGTTATGATTTTTCAGCCAGTTCTCTCAATCTGTAGCTGTTACCAACCAAGAAAATCCTTGAATTTGGACATAGACCATTCGTACTTTATAAATAGCTGATATTTCATGTTTCCTATATTCTTTCTTGCAGTTCCTTCTCTCAAGTTTGTAATGCTACTAGATAGTTTGATTAAGAATAACTCCAGGGCTTCCCTGGTGGCGCAGTGGTTGAAAGTCCGCCTGCCGATGCAGGGGACACGGGTTTGTGTCCCGGCCCGGGAAGATCCCACATGCCGCGGAGCGGCTGGGCTCGTGAGTCATGGCCACTGAGCCTGCGCATCCGGAGCCTGTGCTCCGCAACGGGAGAGGCCACAGCAGTGAGAAGCCCACGTACAGCAAAAAAAAATAAAAGAATAACTCCAATTAATGCTTTTGGTGCTGTACTTAGCATAAATACTAGAAGGGTTGCAAGGGAAAGGTGTGTAATAATAATAATTATTATTATTATCATTGTGATTACAAATCTTTCACTTATCAATTTTTGTCAGATGTATTATATTATCTCTTATTTCCTCATGTGAGAGTAGGCATTATTTTTCTCATTTTACAGATGAAGAAATGGACGTGCAGAAAATTTAAGCTTTCCTAAGTTCATATGGTAAGTAAATGGAGAAGATAGAATTTAAACTCATTATTTTCCTGAATCCACTTTGATTTTTGACTTCCAAGGAAGTTCAGAAAGTATCATTGCTCTACCTTAACACACACACACACACACACACACACACACACACACACACACACGCTTGGGGGCAGAGTTTTGTTCTGATTTAGGTCTTTTTTACCTTTCTCTATTTTTAAAATTTATCCTCAGAAAATGACCTAGATTTTGGATGTGATCTCCTAGGAAATTTTGAGTTGTTACTGAGCTGATCCATTGAGGAATCAATGAATACACAATAAATCCATAATTTTACTTTAAATATTTAAAAAAGATAGTCTACATCCAGTGATTAGACTAAAAAATGCTGCTGGAAGTAGAATATTTTCTCCTCAGTTTTCTTGTATCACCAGCCTAAGGAAAACATTAGAGGCAAAGGAGGAGAAACATTAGAATAATTGGCAACATTGGTTGAAGAAAATGCGATGATTGTTTTTCTACCACATCATATGAATGTAACAAAATGGTATGTTGTAAGAATAACATTTCTCAGGGATTTATTGATAAGCATTCTAAATATAAAGCCTAAGCAACCAATTTTTCAAAGTTTAATTTTAAAATAACTAAAAATCTATTTTGTTTTCTAGAGTAATTTCTCCTAAATGACCAGTTCTCAAGTTCTGCACTTATCCACTATAAATGGTAAGCCTAGAAAATAAGTAAAGTGGGAATCTCTTCCACTTTCACGTCTGGGTCATTCAAGTTAAAGTCTATTTAAAGATTCCAATTAAGTCTGGAGCAGTAGGTGTGTTCGTACTCAGAATAAGAAGATCTGGGAAATCAGATCCGGGAAGTGTCTCACTCAGCTTTTAACAATATTTGCATGCTACAATTGATTGCCTAAATTGCTACAGGTAGCCATTATTTATAAGTACTGCAGGTATATCTTTATTCATCCCCTACCCTATTTTTATTTTTTAAATTTTATTTATTTTTTATTGGAGTATAATTGCTTTGCAATGTTGTATTAGTTTCTGCTGTAGAACAAAGTGAATCATGTATATGTATACATATATCCCCTCTCTCTTGAGCCTCTCTCCCATCTCCCCCCATCCTACCCCTCTAGATCATCACAGACCACCGACCTGAGCTCCCCATTCTATACAGCAGGTTCCCTCTAACTATCCATTTTACAGAGAGTAGTGTATATATGTCAATGTTACTCTCTCAATTCATCCCACCCTCCCCATCCCCCCTTCTGTCCACAAGTCCGTTCTTTATGTCTACATCTCTTTTCCTGCCCTGCAAATAGGTTCATCAGTACCATTTTTCTAGATCCCATATATATGTGTTAATATACAGTATTTATTTTTCTCCCTCTGACTTACTTCACTCTGTATGACAGACTCTAGGTTCATCCACTTCACTACAAATGACCCAACTTTGTTCCTTTTTATAGCTGAGTAATATTCCATTGTATTTATGTGCCACATCTTCTTTATCCATTCATCTGTCAATGGACATTTAGGTTGCTTCTGTGTCCTGGTTACTGTAAATAGTGCTGCTATGAACATTAGGGTACATGTATATTTTTGAATTATGTTTTTCTCAGAGTATATGCCTAGTAGTGGTATTGCTGGGTCATATGGTAGCTCTATTTTTAGTTTTTTAAGGAACTTCCATACTGTTCTCCAAAGTGGCTGTATCAATTTACATTCTCAACAACAGTGCAAGAGGGTTCCCTTTTCTCCACACCCTCTCCAGAATTTATTGTTTGTAGATACTGTATGATGGCCATTCTGACTGGTGTGAGGTGAGCTACACGTAAAAGAATGAAATTAGAACACTTCCTAACACCATACTCAAAAATAACTCAAAATGATTAAAGACCTAAATGTAAGGCCAGACACTATAAAACTCTTAGAAGAAAACATAGGCAGAACACTCTTTGACATAAATCACAGCAAGATCCTTTTCAACCCACCTCCTAGAGTAATGGAAATAAAAACAAAAATAAATAAATGGGACCTAATGAAACTTAAAAGCTTTTGCACAGCAAAAGAAACCATAAACAAGATGAAAAGACAACCCTCGGAATGGGAAAAAACATTTGCAAATGAAGTAATTGACAAAAGACTAATCTCCAAAATATACAAGCAGCTCATGCAGCTCAATATCAAAAAACAAACAACCCAAGCAAAAAATGGGCAGAAGACCTAAATAGATGTTTCTCCAAAGAAGACATACAGATGGCCAACAAACACATGAAAAGATGCTCAACATCACTAATTATTAGAGAAATGAAAACCAAAACCACAATGGGGTATTCCCTACCCTCTTTTTAGATCCTACCACTATCTTTCTGACTTCCACATCTCAGAAGTTATACTCAGGCTATCTCTGTCCAACCAACCTTTTTCATTTCAGAATTATTC
Organism: Platanista minor; assembly: GCA_004363435.1. Classification (NCBI taxonomy): domain Eukaryota; kingdom Metazoa; phylum Chordata; class Mammalia; order Artiodactyla; family Platanistidae; genus Platanista; species Platanista minor. Next base: position 2,624 of record RJWK010014390.1, on the reverse strand, counting down.
TTCTATCTTATTGAAGTTGGATTATTTTTTTCCTTCAATTTTATATTCTCTACCAGCAAGTGTGGTAAATTAACCCATCCTAATTGATGCTAGAGAGTTAGTGTGATCTCTTTCTCTCTCTCACTCTCACTTCCTCTCATTTATTCTCCAATCCAGTCATTTATTTGTACACTTAATTAACCTAATAGGTTTTGTGCTGGACACAAGATAGACTCTAGGAATTCAACTGCCTAAAAGAGAAATTCAAATCTAGCAAGATGCAACAGTTATATAAAAACAAGTAATTGGAATATGAGTTAACAATTATTATGATAAAGGTATGTGTCATAATGTTTTAGAAAAAAAGATTTATTTATTATGAAAACACATAAAGAAAAATGAATTTTGCCTCAAAACAACTGGAACTTTTTTGGGGGGATTGCCATTTGACATTTTTAAAAGTTAATGGAAATAAAAGGGAGGCTAGGCAAAGAAAACAGCAAGAACAAAACATGGAGACATGAATGTCTAGAGGAATGGTATTCCTAGGATCAGGAACACCAACATCCCACAGTAATTTCTTAGGAATAGAAATTCTTGGGTCGGTTCAGACCTATCAAATGAGAAACCCTGGGAGTGGGAACTAGTAACGTGACTAATAACCATGCCTCCGGGCTTCCCTGGTGGCGCAGTGGTTGAGAGTCCGCCTGCCAATGCAGGGGACACGGGTTCGTGCCCAGGTCCAGGAAGATCCCACATGCCGCGGAGCGGCTGGGCCCGTGAGCCATGGCCGCTGAGCCTGTGCGTCCAGAGCCTGTGCTCCGCAACGGGAGAGACCACAACAGTGAGAGGCCCGTGTACCGCAAAAAATAAAAAATAAAAAATAACCATGCCTCCCAGATGACTCTGAAGCATCCTTTGAGAACTACAAAGCAAATCTTTAAAAAAGTAACTATTTTTTATGACTCTAATGTAAGCCATATGGCTGAGATGAAAACACTTTTGGATTTTATTTGGTAGGCAATTGGGAGATAGGTGATGTGCCTCAAGCATAGAACTGACATGTTCTTAAGAGTTTTAAAATGGTAACTCTGATGGTATTGTTGACATTTAATCAGGTTGATGAAGAGATTGAAGTCCATCAGTAGGATATGAATAAAGCTATAGCATCAATAGTGGCAGGAAGGATGGAAGGGAAGGGATAGATGCCAGAGAAAATGTAGATGTAGAGTTTTTCAGATAATTTGTATTTTTTTCAACAGAAGTTTCTGGAGACAGTTTTTCCAAAGAAAATCCAATACAGGAAATTGTAAGCACCAAAGCATGTTGATGGGGAGGTGGGGGGAATAAGGTCACTTGAAGGAGCTTTTTGCTACCGTGCAAAACAAAACTGACCTTCTTCTACTTATAGCAACGTGTAGCCCACAACATGGAGACAATGAAACAATCACTCTCTTATGCTCTTTTTCTTCAAGTCAATTAGGTAGATCTATGCATCTCTAAACTCCATTGGTGGGTTAGATCTGAGTCAGCTTCGAAACGGTTCCCAGACTCCAGGCAAGTCCATATGCCTCTCTAACCCACGTTCCTGTCTAACCTAGCCAAAATGTTGTAACAATTAAGTGGTTTTCTGGCAACACTTGAAAAGTGAACTCCTGAGTTTGCCTGTAGAATTCAAAGAAAGCTTCAGAAAAAGGAGCTGGCTTTTGAGTTGAATCTCTAATATTGCATAGATGTATGTTGATAGAAAAGGAAATAGGATATTTTTGACAGATGAACGATATGAACAAGGTCACAAAATGAGTAGGTCTATGGCTATTTGGCAAACATAATTTTTAGATTGAGAGATTCTCATGTCTGTGTTGACCAGCTCCATTCTGGCCTCAGTGTGTATCATTTTCAGGAGAAATAAGTTTGGAGGAAAGAAGTAGAATAAGCACATATTCTCAACACTCTAAGTAGGAGATGAGTGATGATGGAAGGCAGGACCATTTGAGATCGTGAAGGTACTGGATTCAAAACATTTGGATTCAAAAACTGGGACAGCTGGCACCTTCCAGTTAGCAAACAGCCACGGGCTGTCCACTTTTCTACTCTCAGTGGATTTACTGGCGTCTCTTGAAAGTGACTCCTGCTCACTGCCTCTCAAACATATCTGTCACATGATTTTCATGATTTTTAAAATTTCACTTTGCTTTGAAGTGGAAACCATCATTCTAATCTATGAGGATTTTACTTATTCTAAGTACATCACATATATAAAAAAGGAGACCTTGTTATTATACTTTCTTCCAGGGGGCTTGAGTTTGAAGATTTATTTTGGCCCCCAGCTTCCTCTGGACTCTCCTCCAGACTCCAGTAGTAGGGCAATGCTATTTAGTTTTCTGATCGTCCCAAAAGAGTGTTGTCATAGAGAGCAAGCCAGGAGCTTGCAATGAGGCTGCTCTGTGCTCATCCTTCCTCAGTCTGTCTCTCCATTCCCACCTTCCTCCCAACCATGAACTAGCTTGAATACTGCAGAGAAGTAGCAGAACTTAAAACCAAGTCTAAATTCTTCAACTCCAAAGGCAAGCTTTTTCTGTGAAATACCTAGGGTGACACAAAAGTAAACATGTATAACATATTGTATTAAGTGTAAAAAAAAA
>RJWK010014389.1:0-37743 GCA_004363435.1 Platanista minor | reverse complement strand
TTTTTTTTTAATATTGAGCTGCATGAGCTGTATATATATTTTAGAGATTAATCCTTTGTCCATTGATTCGTTTGCAAATATCTTCTCCCATTCTGAGGGTTACCTTTTCATCTTGTTTATGGTTTCCTTTGCTGTTCAAAAGCTTTTAAGTTTCATTAGGTCCCATTTGTTTATTTTTGTTTTTATTTCCATTTCTCTAGGAGGTGAGTCAAAAAAGATCTTGCTGCAATTTATGTCACAGAGAATTCTTTCTATGTTTTCCTCTAAAAGTTTTATAGTGTCCAGTCTTACGTTTAGGTCTTTAATCCATTTTGAGTTTATTTTTGTGTATGGTGTTAGGGAGTGTTCTAATTTCATTCTTTTACATGTCACTGCCCAGTTTTCCCAGCACAATTTACTGAAGAGACTGTCTTTTCTCCATTGTATATCCTTGCCTCCTTTGTCATAGATTAGTTGATCATAGGTGCATGGGTTTATCTCTGGGCTTTCTATCCTGTTCCATTGATCTATATTTCTGTTTTTGTGCCAGTACTACATTGTCTTGATTACTGTAGCTTTGTAGTATAGCCTGAAGTCAGGGAGTCTGATTCCTCCAGCTCCATTTTTTCCCCTAAAGATTGCTTTTCCTATTCAGGGTCTTTTGTGTCTCCATACAAATTTTAAGATTTTTTTTCTAATTCTGTAAAAAATGCCATTGGTAATTTGAAAGGGATTTCATTGAATCTGTAGATTGCTTTGGGTAGTATAGTCATTTTCACAATATTGATTCTTCCAATCCAAGAACATGGTATATCTTGCCATATGTTTGTGTCATCTTTGATTTCTTTCATCAGTGTCTTATAGTTTTCTGAGTACAGGTCTCTTACCTCCTTAGGTAGGTTTATTCCTTGGTATTTTATTCTTTTTGTTGCAATGGTGAATAGGATTGTTTCTTTAATTTCTCTTTCTGATGTTTTGTTGTTAGCATATAGGAATGCAAGAGTTTCTGTGCATTAATTTTGTATCCTGCAATGTTATCAGATTCATTGATTAGCTCTAGTAATTTTCTGGTGGCATTTTTAGGATTATCTATGTATAGTATCATGTCATCTTCAAACAGTGACGGTTTTACTTCTTTTCCAATTTGTATTCTTTTTATTTCTTTTTCTTCTCTGATTGTCATGTCTAGGACTTCCAAAACTATGTTGAATAATAAAGGCAAGAGTGGACATCCTTGTCTTGTTCCTGATCTTAGACGAAATGCTTTCATATTTCACAATTGAGAATGATGTTTGCTGTGGCTTTGCTGTATATGGCCTTTATTATGTTGAGGTAGGTTCCCTCGATGCTCACTTTCTGGAGAGTTTTTATTATAAATGGATGTTGAACCTTGTCAAAAGTTTTTTCTGCATCTATTAAGATGATCTTACGGTTTTTATTCTTCAATTTGGTAATATGGTGTATTACATTGATTGATTTGCATATTTTGAAGAATCCTTGCATCCCTGGGATAAATCCCACTTGATCATGGTGTATGATCCTTTTTTTTTTTTTTTGCAGTACTTGGTCCTCTCACTGTTGTGGCCTCTCCTGTGTGGAGCACAGGCTCCGGACACGCAGGCTTAGCAGCCATGGCTCATGAGCCCAGCTGCTCCGTGGCATGTGCGATCCTCCCGGACCAGGGCACGAACCTGTGTCTCCTGCATTGGTAGGTGGACTCTCAACCACAGCACCACCAGGGAAGCCTGGTGTTGTTGGATTCTGTTTGCTAGTATTTTGTTGAAAATTTTTGTATCTGTATTCATCAGTGTTATTGGCTTGTAATTTTCTTTTTTTTTTTTAGTATCTTTGTCTGGTTTTGGTATCAGGGTGATTGATGGTGGCCTCGTAGAATGTGTTTGGGAATGTTCCTCCCTCTGAAAGTTTTTGGAAGAGTTTGAGAACATTTATCTCTTCTCTAAATGTTTGATAGAATTCACCTGTGAAGCCATCTGGTCCTGGGCCTTTGTTTGATGGGAGATTTTTAATCACAGTTTCAATTTCATTACTTGTGATTGGTCTGTTCATATTTTCCATTTCTTCCTAGTTCAGTCTTGGAAGGTTATACGTTTCTAACAATTTGTCCATTTCTTCTAGTTGGTCCATTTTATTTTCATAGAGTTGCTTCTAGTAATAGCTGATGATGGTTTTTATTTCTGCAGTGTCTGTTGTAACTTCTCCTTTTTCATTTCTAATTTGATTGATTTGAGTCTTCTCCCTCTTTTTCTTGCTGATTCTGGCTAAAGGTTTATCAATTTTGTTTATCTTCTCAAAGAACCAGCTTTTAGTTTTATTGATCTTTGTTATTGTTTTCTTTGGCTCTAGTTCATTTATTTCTGCTCTGATATTTATGATTTCTTTCCCTTTGCTAACTTTGGGTTTTGTTGTTCTTCTTTCTCTAGTTCCTTTTGGTGTAAGGTTAGATGTTTTATTTGAGATTTTTCTTGTTTCTTGAGGTAGGATTGTATTGCTATAAACTTCCCTCTTAGAACTGCTTTTGCTGCATCCCATAGGTTTTGGGTCATCATGTTTTCATTGTCATTTGTCTCTAGGTATTTTTTGATTTCCTCTTTAATTTCTTTACTGATCTCTTGGTTATTTAGCAACGTATTGTTTAGCCTCCATGTGTTTGTGTTTTTTGCTATTTTTCCCTGTAATTTATTTCTAATCTCATAGCATTGTGGCCGGAAAAGATGCTTGATATGATTTCAATTTTCTTAAATTTACTGAGGCTTGATTTGTGACCCAAGATGTGATTTATCCTGGAGAATGTTCCGTGTGCACTTGAGAAGAAAGTGTAACCTCCTGTTTTTGGTTGGAATGTCTTATAAATGTCAATTAAATCTATCTGATCTATTGTGTCATTTAAAGCTTGTGTTTTCTTATTAATTTTCTGTCTGGATGATCTATTCATTGGTGTAAGTAAGGTGTTAAAGTCTCCCCAAATTATTGTGTTACTGTTAATTTCCTCTTTTATAGCTGTTAGCCTTTACCTTATGTATTGATGTGCTCCTATGTTGGGTGCATATATGTTTATAATTGTTATATCTTCTTCTTGGATTGATCCCTTGATCATTATGTAGTGTTTTCCCTTGTCTCTTGTAACATTCTTTATTTTAAAGTCTATTGTATCTGATATGAGAATTGCCACTCCAGCTTTCTTTTGATTTCCATTTGCATGGAATATCTTTCTCCATCACCTCACTTTCAGTTTTTATGTGTCCCTAGGTCCAAAGTGGGTCTCTTGTAGATAGCATATATGTGGGTCTTGTTATTGTATCCATTCAGTGAGTCTGTGTCTTTTGGTTGGAGCATTTAATCCATTCACATTTAAGGTAATTATTGATATGTATGTTCCATTACCATTTTCTTAATTGCTTTGGGTTTGTTTCTTTTTCTTCTCTTGTGTTTCCCACTTAGCAAAGTTCCTTTAGCGTTTGTTGTAGAGCTGGTTTGGTGGTGTTGAATTCTCTTAGCTTTTGCTTGTTTGTAAAGCTTTTGATTTCTCCATTGAATCTGAATGAGATCCTTGCTGGGTAGTGTAATCTTGGTTGTAGGTTCTTCCCTTTCATCACTTTGAATATATTGTGCCACTCCCCTCTGGCTTGTAGAGCTTCTGCTGAGAAATCAGCTGTTAACCTTATGGAAGTTTCCTTGTATGTTATTTGTCGTTTTTCACTTGTTGGTTTTAATAATTTTTCTATGTCTTTAATTTTTGTCATTTTGATTATTATGTTCCTTGGCTTGTTTCTCTTTGGGTTTATCCTGCCTGGGACTCTCTGTGCTTCCTGGCCTTGGGTGGCTATTTCTTTTCCCATGTTAGGGAAATTTTCAACTATAATCTCTTCAAGTATTTTCTTGGGTACTTTCTCTCTCTTTTCTCCTTCTGGGACCCCTATAATGCAAACATTGGTGCATTTAATGTTGTCCTAGAAGTCTCTTAGTCTGTTTTCATTTCTTTCCATTCTTTTTGTTTTATTCCATTCCATGGCAGTGAATTCCACCATTCTGTGTTCCAGATCACTTTTCCATTCTTTTGCCTCAGTTATTCTGTGATTGATTCCTTCTAGTGTAGTTTTCTTTTCAGTTATTGTGTTGTTCATCTCTGTTTGTTTGTTCTTTTAATTCTTCTAGGTGTTTGTTCTCTAATTCTTCTAGGTCTTCGTTAACCATTTCTTTCATCTTCTAGATCTTGCCTCCATTCTTTTTCCGAAGTCCTGGATCATCTTCACTATCATCATTCTGAATTCCTTTTCTGGAAGGTTGCCTATCTCCACTTCATTTAGTTGTTTTTCTGGGGTTTTATCTTTTTACTTCATCTGGTACATAGTCCTCTGCCTTTTCATATTGTTTATCTTTCTGTGAATGTGGTTTTCATTCCACAGGCTGCAGGACTGTAGTTCTTCTTGCTTCTGCTGTCTTCCCTCTGGTGGATGTGGCTATCTAAGAGGCTTGTGCAAGCTTCCTGATGGGAGGGACTGGTGGTGGGTAGAGCTGGGTGTTGCTCTGGTGGGCAGAACTCAGTAAAACTTTATTTTGCTTGTCTGTTGATTGGTGGGCCTGAGTTCCCACCCTGTTGGTTGTTTGGCCTGAGGTGACCCAGCACTGCAGCCTACAGGCTCTTCGGTGGGGCTAATGGCAGACTCCAGGAGGGCTCACACCAAGGAGTAATTCCCAGAACTTCTGCTGCCAGCGTCCTTGTCCCTGAGGTGAGCAACAGCCACCCCCCACCTCTGCAGGAGACCTTCTAACACTAGCAGGTAGGTCTGGTTCAGTCTCTTATGGGGTCACTGATCCTTCCTGCTAGGTCCTGATGCACACACTACTTTGTGTGTGCCTCCAAGAGTGGAGTCTCTGTTTCCTCCAGTCCTGTGGAAGTCCTGCGATCAAGTCCTGCTAGCCTTCAAAGTCTGATTCTCTGGGAATTTCTCTTCCCATTGCCAGATCCCCAGGTTGGGAAGCCTGATGTGGGGCTCAGAAACTTCACTCCAGTGGGTGAACTTCTGTGGAATAATTGGTCTGCAGTTTGCAACACATTCTTTAAAATAAAGAATTCCATACCCTGGGCATATTTTTATTCTGTTTGTGTGTGTGTGCAGATTTCTTTTCTGGAATTGCGCATGTCCACCAAAATATTAGAATCACAACACTAGCTAACATTTACTGAGTTTCTTCATGGGCTGGACACTTTTTGGTATGAGCACTTTGCTCGTGCTAATTCAGGGCTCTTAATCTTCAGAGACAGACATTCTGTGCCTCTGTTTTCCAAGGAAGGAGGAGGAAACAGGATATTGAAGAAATGCTGGGGAGTAGCACAGCTGGGACTTGACCCCTGGCAGTCTGGCTCCTGATTCTACACTCTGAGCATCTTAAACTGGGCCATGCGCTGCTTTCTTCCCTTTCTGAACACCCGAGGGGACCTTGTACTGTTATGGGATTTGTGACCTCCAGGCCATGGACCTAGAAAGTGAAAGTGGAGATTAGGGGAGGGTTGGGGAGCCAAGTAACCTCCATACTGAGCTAAGAAATCAGCAGCTGAAGGCTACCCCTCCCCACCCCAACAGGAGTCACTCACTTAAGTTGTTCTACTCTCTTGTTTTATTTGCTTGGTTAGTAAAGGTCTTGCTTGATGTGTAAAGGTCATCTTTAAGTTAAGGCGTTTAGAGCTATAACAAAAGGACTGGCTTGAAAGAACTCAATTCCCACTCTCAAGGGAAGCATATGCATCTTATATATTAATTCATTTTCTTAAACCGTATCAACCTGCATATTAAACTATTCTTGACCTACCAAAACAGCAATTTCATATGATGCAACCATATATATGCTTATGTTCATAGTTATAAATACAAAGGAAACAATGCTTAATCAGATTTGGTGATTTGGTGGGATGATTTTTCCTTTATGCCATCCAGACATTTTTCTTCTTTTATAGGTATTTATTCTTAGTCCTCTTCCCCTATTTTGGGATAACAGCATTCCTTTTAACCTGATGTTCATCTCACCCAGCTGTCTTCTAGTGTGCATTCAACCATGGACATTAGGTCGTCCTTTTATTTTTAATCTTTCTTTGTCATTTTACCTTAAGTTAGTCTTTTCACAACTTGCCAAGAAGAGTCTTCTAGAGTAGAGGATAGTCTTAGCAATAATGTTGAAAAAGTTAAAGGAAGTTACATAACATAGTGAAATATTTTTAGAGCCTGCCAATTCTACTATCAGTATTTTGGCTCATTATATATTTTCAGTTCTTTTAATTAATTTTATTTCCAAGTTTGCCTGCTTGCATGGAGTCACTTGCTCCATTGATGTGTCATATCTTTTTTTGCTCACTTTACTCATTTCATGTGTAGGTGATGTGTCCCAGAGGGAAACTCTTTGAATCTCAATGGTTAACTGTCTCCTCTGCTTCAAGGAATGCATAATCATTGTACAGATTAGGGCCAAGAGAAAAACTACTCTTCCAGCATGGAACAGCTGTAAGGAGAACCTTGGCCAGGAGCAGACGATGGCAGAATTGTCAGCTTTCTTTCTCAAGAATCTGACCTTTTTCTTCAATTCATGGTTCATCTTTTTAGTAAAGTTTCCAAACATTAATCCATACTTACTTTCAATCATGAGTCTTAGATTGTATTTCAGGACAAGCACAGTTGTACTTTATATGAGTTGCCTCCTGTATTCTGCTAAAACTCATCTCTGCTCCTTTCCAGTATGTGCATAAGGACAGCTTGAGAAAGTCTGGGAGTAAAGGAAGGAAGATGTTGCTCATTTATTTTATTGAGAACTGGTGCAATGCAAAGAGGTCAATATATGCATAGTTTCATTAATCCTTATGTTTAATCAGCAACAGAACTATGAGAATGAGACCCAGAGTAGGTTGTGGATCAAAGAGGATGAGAACCCAACCTGGAGATGAACTGGACTTGCTAACAGGTCCAGCTATTTTATATAAATAAAAGAGTAAATGATAAAGCTAGCCATGGTGCTGATTGGCTTTGTGAAACCATGAAGGGCAGGTCATTTCTCTCAGCCTGTATTTTTTTCCATTAAAAAGTGTCAGAGTTAAACTAAGGTAACTCTAAGAATCTCCTAACAACTTAGTGATCCTATGAGCTCTCTAATATGTCAGAATTTTCTTTGGAAAGTTCTTAAACAAGGACCTTGAGACCTTTTCAGCAAAGAGTAATAAATATAATTAAAGAGTTGGTAGGTAAGACCTGTGAATAAAATGCTTAAAAAGCAAAAATTATTGTGCCTTGGCAGAGAAAAGACAAGAGGTTGATAATAATTTTAAGATAACACAGTAATCTAAAAAAACTGAATCTAGTAAGAAGCCTGGCTTGTCTTTAAAGCTAGTATGTTATGAAATGAAAAAAATGCAATATGTTCATTAGAGAGAACTGTAAAATCACCAAAGAATTCACACACAAAAGCAAAAACATAGGGAGTTGAGGAAGATGGTAGAAGAGTAAGACACGGAGGTCACCTTCCTCCCCACAGGTACATCAGAAATATATCTACACGTGGAACTGCTCCTACAGAACACCCACTGAATGCTGGCAGAAGACGTCAGACCTCCCAAAAGGCAAGAAACTCCCCACGTACCTGGATAGGGCAAAAGAAAAAATAAAAAGCAGAGACAAAAGAATAAGGATGGGACCTGCACCAGTGGGAGGGAGCCGCGAAGGAGGAAAGATTTCCACACACTAGGAAGCCCCTTCGCGGGTGGAGACTGCGGGTGGCAGAGGGGGAAGCTTCGGAGCCGCAGAGGAGAGCGCAGCAACAGGGGTGCGGAGGGCAAAGCGGAGAGATTCCCGCACAGAGTGTCGGTGTCGAACAGCACTCAGCAGCCCGAGAGGCTTGTCTGCTCCCCCGCCGGGGCGGGCGGGGCTGGGAGCTGAGGCTCGGGCTTCGGTCGGAGCGCAGGGAGAGGACTGGGGTTGGCGGCGTGAGCACAGCCTGCAGGGGGCTAGTGCGCCACGGCTGGCCGGCAGGGAGTCCGGGAAAAAGTCTGCACCTGCCGAGGAGGCAAGACACTTGTTCTTGCCTCTTTGTTTCCTGGTGCGCGAGGAGAGGGGATTAAGAACGTCGCTTAAAGGAGCTCCAGAGATGGGCACAAAGCCGCGGTTATCAGCACGGACACAAGAGATGGGCCTGAGACGCTAAGGCTGCTGCTGCCGCCACCAGGAAGCCTGTGTGCGAGCGCGGGTCACTCTGCACACCTCCCCTCCCGGAGCCTGTGCAGCCCGCCAACGCCAGGGTCCCGGGATCCAGGGACGGCTTCCCCGGGAGAACGCACAGCGCGCCTTAGGCTGGTGCAACACCCCGGTGGCCTCTGCCGCCGCAGGCTCGCCCCGCTCCGTGCCCCTCCCTCCCCCCCGAGGCCTGAGTGAGCCAGAGCCCCCGAGTCAGCGGCTCCTTTAACCCCGTCCTGTCTGAGCGAAGAACAGACGCCCTCCGGCGACCTACACGCAGAGGCGGGGCCAAATCCAAAGCTGAACCCCGGGAGGGAGCTGTGCGAACAAAGAAGAGAAAGGGAAATCTTCCTCCCAGCAGCCTCAGGAGAAGTGGATTAAATATCCAGTATCAACTTGATGTACCCTGTACCTGTGGAACACCTGAATAGAAAATGAATCATCCCAAATTGAGGACTTTGGGAGCAAGGTATATTATTTTCTTCCCTCTTTCCTCCTTTTGGGAGTGTGTATGTGTATGCTTCTGTGTGAGATTTTGTCTGTATAGCTTTGCTTTCACCATTTGTCCTAGGGTTTGGTCCGTCTTTTTTTTTTTTTTTTTTTTTACTTTAAAAAAAAATATTTTTCTTAATAATTATTTTTTATTTTATTTTCATTTTTATTTTTATTTTTTTTTTCTTTGTAGTACATGGGCCTCTCACTGTTGTGGCCTCTCCTGTTGTGGAGCACAAGCTCTGGACGCACAGGCTCAGTGGCCATAGCTCATGGGCCCAGCCGCTCCACGGCATGTGGGATCTTCCCAGACCAGGGCATGAACCCGTGTCCCCCTGCGTTGGCAGGTGGACTATCAACCAGTGCACCACTAGGGAAGCGCAAGATAAACAAAACTGATAAACCATTAGCCAGACTCATCAAGAAAAAAAGGGAGAAGGCTCAAATCAATAGAATTAGAAAAGAAAAAGGAGAAGTAACAACTGACACTGCAGAAACACAAAGGATCATGAGCGATTACTACAAGCAACTCTATGCGAGATTACTACAAGCAACTCTATTCCAATAAAATGGGCAACCTGGAAGAAATGGACAAATTCTTAGAAATGCACAACCTTCCAAGACTGAACCAGGAAGAAATAGAAAATAAGAACAGACCAATCACAAGTACTGAAATTAAAACTGTGATTTAAAATCTTCCAACAAACAAAAGCCCAGGGCTTCCCTGGTGGCGCAGTGGTTGAGAGTCCGCCTGCCGATGCAGGGGACACGGGCTCGTGACCCGGTCCGGGAAGATCCCACATGCCGCGGAGTGGCTGGGCCCGTGAGCCATGGCTGCTGAGCCTGCATGTCCGGAGCCTGTGCTCCTCAACGGGAGAGGCCACAGCAGTGAGAGGCCCGTGTACCGCCAAAAAAACCCCAAAAAAAACAAAAAAACAAAAGCCCAGGACCAGATCGCTTCACAGGCGAATTCTATCAAACATTTGGAGAAGAGCTAACCCGTATCCTTCTCAAACTCTTCCAAAATATAGCAGAGGGGGGAACACTCCCAAACTCACTCTGCGAGGCCACCATCACTCTGATAGACACAAAGAAAGAAAACTTCAGGCCAATATCACTGATGAACTTAGATGCAAAAATCCTCAACAAAATACTAGCCAACAGAATCCAACAACACATTAAAAGGATCATACACCATGATCAAGCAGGGTTTATTCCAGGAATGCAAGGATTCTTCAATATACGCAAATCAATCAACGTGATACACCATATTAACAAACTGAAGGAGAAAAACCACATGATCATCTCAATAGATGCAGAGAAAGCTTTCGACAAAATTCAGCACCCATTTATGATAAAACTGCAGAAAGTAGGCATAGAGGGAACTTTCCTCAACATTATAAAGGCCATATATGACAAACCCACAGCCAACATCATCCTCAATGGTGAAAAAGTGAAAGCATTTCCACTAAGATCAGGAACAAGACAAGGTTGCCCACTCTCACCACTCTTATTCAACATAGTTTTGGAAGTTTTAGCCACAGCAATCAGAGAAGAAAAAGAAATAAAAGGAATCCAAATCAGAAAAGAAGAAGTAAAGTTGTCACTGTTTGCAGATGACATGATATTATACATAGAGCATCCTAAAGATGCTACCAGAAAACTACTAGAGTTAATCAATGAATTTGGTAAAGTAGTAGGATACAAAATTAATGCACAGAAATCTCTGGCATTCCTATACACTAATGATGAAAAATCTGAAAGTGAAATTAAGAAAACACTCCCATTTACCATTGCAACAAAAAGAATAAAATATCTAGGAATAAACCTACCTAAGGAGACAAAAGACCTGTATGCAGAAAATTATGAGACACTGATTAAAGAAATTAAAGATGATACTAATAGATGGAGAGATATACCATGTTCTTGGATTGTAAGAATCAACATTGTGAAAATGACTCTACTACCCAAAGCAATCTACAAATTCAATGCAATCCCTATCAAACTATCACTGGCATTTTTCACAGAACTAGAACAAAAAATTTCACAATTTGTATGGAAAAACAAAAGACCCCAAATAGCCAAAGCAATCTTGAGAATGCAAAATGGAGCTGGAGGAATCAGGCTCCCTGACTTCAGACTATACTACAAAGCTACAGTAATCAAGACAATATGGTACTGGCACAAAAACAGAAATATATATCAATGGAACAGGATAGAATCCAAGAGATAAAAAGATGCACATGTGGTCACCTTATCTTTGATAAAGGAGCCAAGAATATACAGTGGAGAAAAGACAGCCTCTTCAATAAGTGGTGCTGGGAAAACTGGACAGGTACATGTAAAAGTATGAAACATTTCCATCACTCCCAAAAGAAAGTCCATACTCATTACCTCAGTGACTTCCTAAACTTTTTTTCAGTTTGCAGAGTTTCAGAGCTGAATTTTTTCTACATCAATTCTTACTGTGTAATCAGAAAATGTGTACATTTGTGAGTCATGTAGGATTTTCACTGAAAAAGTCAAACTTTTTTCTCAAATAGAAGAAATACGGAAATAAAAGCAATGTGAAGGTTAAAAGTGGGTACATGTAAAATAGAAAGTAAAATCCACTCTTACTCCCATCTCCATGGAGACAACTGCCGTTTTCAGTTTAGGGTATGTTTTTCTAGGAGAAGAGGATGTTTTTACGGATATTAATGTTCATCTACACATTCCTTCAACTTGTGACACATGAGTTTGAAAATAATTTTCATCATATTCTGCTTAATTTTGTAGACTTCAGAATCTTATTAAAGGCTTTGACTCACATAATGTACCATATATAGGGAGACATTTTGTAGGTAATGAAAATATTAATAAATTTGGAAAAATTAAGTATAATATTGAAATGTTTTATTATAAAATATTAACTGTATATAGCAGAAATTTAGAAACTACAGTAAATAAAATTAAAATGACCCTTAATGAGACCCACCCTAAATTAGCCACTGTTATCATCTTGGTGTATTTCATTTAAACATTTATTTTGCACATTTTAATTTAAACTTTAAGAATTGGGATGAGCTTGTAGAAAATTATACTTAAAATATATAAATTATCAACTATATTATTATTAAAATCATGAACTGTTTTGATGTTTCGTGATTCTCATGCATATGTGTGGATATCCTTTACGAAAACCTTGAACAGGCTGAGAGAACTTGATGATTAGAATGTCTCTATAACAATATTGCTTTGTATCACACCTAATAATGAAATGTTTCTCCCTGAGATAAATTATTTCTGGCTATCTCCGATAAGTAACTCCGATGAATGGTAGCACGACACTATCCTGAGAAATGTCTACAGAAAAAAAGCAATAGATTTTTCAATTTATGCTCATACATGATTCAAAGGCTGTTTCTATTACAAGGATTTTATATTGTGCTTTAATTTTGTTCCATTTCTGATCATTGTTTCATGTTTATTCCAGTTTTTAAAACCTTATTTTAACAAGAGTATGTTTCAGATCTTCACTGTCTTTGACTTAAAGACAATGAACCAAAAAAAAAACAATTGTAATTGATTATCCTGTATAGTAATATGTTATTTTATGGGCAGATTAACATTGTATATTATTTTTTCAAGAATAATGTGCTAGATGGATTCAGGCTTAATACCATATTCATAATTGATCATGTTGAAAAGGGAGAAAGAAAATAATCAACACAGAGTGTAGGTGACAGTTAATAAATTATAGATCACAAAATATTCACTCTTTAATGAAAACTCATAATTTTGTTTTACAATAAAGACATATAACCCTTGAGAGAGGAAACTTACATCTTGAAAAATTTATCTCTCTTGACACCTAACAGTTAATTCCACAATCAGTTCAAAGTGGGGTACCTCCATGTGTTCAGGCTATTGATAAGTTGAAGCATGCACATATATTTTAAAAAGGATTAAAATGCCAGTTTCTGTGATGGTACATTTCAGGAACACTAATGACCCTAAGAGGGTGACCACTTCCTACATGGGTAATTTCAAAGGAAGTAGAATTATAGAGTCCTGGGAAATAAATATAGATTTGCTTTTTAGCTTGAGTTTCCTGAAGGGTGAAAAATTTTGGAACAAATATAAGCCATATGCATTTTGTGGAGATTATGAACTAGTTTTCAAATGTAACCTGAAGAGAAGCTAAAAATATATATGGGCTGTTGAGTACGTTTATGCTTGTACTTGTTTTTACTAAAGTTGTTTTTTTTTTTTTTTTTTTGCCAGGGACCAGAATTTAGTCAATGAACAACACAGACCTCTGTGGTTACTTGCTGTGGATCCTCTGCTAGCCTTGATAGCTTGCATATGTAGCAGAAGGAAATCTTTCTCTAAGGGTCTGCAGATCTGTAGAACTTTATCTCTCCTGCTAGTGAGAGATCTTGGCTTTTCACCATTAAATAAAAACATAGGTTGTATATGTATTTAATTGTACATACATAAAGAAAAGAAAGAGAGCGAGAAAGAGTTCACTTATACCAATTGTCAACCTGAGCTCAGGGTTTCAGACATGGAGTTTGTTTCTCCATGCTGACATGTATCTGATCCATACTTCTGGTGCTTCCCCTCTATCCTGTAAAGTCTTTAGATTACATAGCATAGATTCTCTGTTGGTTACCCCAATCTGCCTTTCATCTCCAGTGTCAGGGAACCTGACGCACTACTTTGATCAGTTACAATCTTCTTTTCCATTCTTTCTTTAAGGGAAGTTTATTTGGAAGGCTTTTAGAAAGCTTAATTATATTTCCTTTTATCCATCTCAGAGTAAATAGCATTTCATTTACATGGCCCATGTGTTCACCATTCTGTCTTGTCTCCTCTGACAGGACATGGGAGAGGGAGAAGGAGAAACACTGCATTAAGTTGTATATTTCATGCAGAAATTTCAAAATGTCCTGAGAGATTGCAAAAATAAATGCTAACCAATAACAGTGTTTACACTCAGTAATGAGATAATTTATTAGTAAATTAGTGGGACTTTGCTTTCTCTGTTTTGCAAATGAGGAAGCAAAGTCAGAGAAAGGATATTTTCTTTTACCAAGGTCACACACTCTTTCTCTGACAGAGCCAGGGAAAGAAATAGAATTTTTCCGTATTTTATCTTCTGCTTAGTCCATTGAGCCTAAAATTTTGTAAGTAAAGATGGATCATAGAGAAGGTAAGTTATGTCATTGTTGGATGATTCAAATATATCCATGTTTCTCTTCATTCTAGAGTAAAAAAGAATGTAGGACTGACTCATTAGTTTACATTTGTAGACAAGTGCTTCAGTGATTTTTAATTTTTATCTGAAATGCAGAATGGATCCCTTATTTGAACTTTCATAGGTTTTTCCTTTTACTTCTATTGACTAAGAAAAATCAGCTATCTAGGTATCAATTAACAGCAAATCTGCATTTTAATGTTGACATTTTCAAAAGGCCAAAAATGTCTAGCCAAGTCCCATTGTCACTGGATTCTGTTTCGGGAAGAAGTCCCTTTAATTTCAAAGGGAATTTTACTTCAAAGCAAAAGAAAGAAAAGTTGGATGAGTATTTTGGGAAAGTGCTTTACCTGTAATGATGATGGCTGAGTCACATGCAACTGTGCCTGGGTTGAAAAGAAAAGAAGAATCATGCAGTGGCAGGCTTGTATTCCACAAACCATTTTGAACTTGAAAACCAGATTGGAGTGAACTAAAGGGAATATTGCGGTTGAGGAGATAAGAAGAAAAAATCTCAGAAGAGCTGTTTTAAGTTGTTTGCAGATGGAAAGAGAAGTAAGGTTGGCAGTGAAAACCAAGTTAGTTGATGAGACCAACGAAATTGGAGGTTTAGGAGGCAGGGATGGCTATGACAGGATGTACTTTAAATTCTATAAATATGATGAATAATGTATAACAATGATGAGAGGCCAAGTGTAATTCATTGGAAGTCACATGTCAATCTATTTACAGCTAGCCATGGCCTCTATGCAAGATGTATCACTTAGGATATGGGTTAAGCTACTGTAACAAAGGGACCCTAAGCCCAGTGGCTCAGAAAAGATAGACTGTCTTCTGTAACAGTCCAGAGTGGAGCAGTCTAGGGTGCTCTGTTCAGAGAGGTGCGGTTCTACCAAATCAACATGTGGTTTCCACTCTGGACCAAAGATGTCTGCTCTAGGTCTAGTCATCCGCAGGCCAGCAGGGATGGAAATGGGCCAGGAAGTTCACCCATATCCCTTTCTAGGGTCATGACCTAAAAGTGGAACCTGCGTTAGTTTGCTAGTGTTCCTGAAACAAAGTACCACAGACTGGGTGGTTTAAACAACAGAAATGTATTGTCTCTCAGTTCTGGAGACCAGAAGTCCAAAATCAAGGTGTTGGCATGGTTGGCTCCCTCTTACAACTTTGAGGAAAAAAATCTGTTCCAGGCCTTCCTCCTCGCTTAGAGATGGCCATCTTCTCCTCTATGTCTTTATGTCATTTTCCCTCTATGCATCACTCGGTGTCCAATTTCCTTCTTTTTATGAGACACCAGTCATATTGGATAAGAACCTACCCTAAGGACCTAATTTTAACTTGATTACCTCTATAAAGACCTTATTTCCAATTAAGGTCATATTCTGAGCTACTGAGGATTAGGGCTTCAACCTGTGGATTTTGGGGGTGACATAATTCAGCCCACAATGATATGTCTCACTTCTGCTCACATCCTGTTACTAAAATTTAGCCAGGTCCACGACAAACTGCAAGGGAGGCTGAGACATGTAGTTATCACCTGGGCAGCTAGATGCCCAGGTAAAATGCAGGAGAAAGGAATTTATGGAAAGCACAGTCTCTGCTAACAAACCATTGTCTTTCACCAACCTTGAACTGTCTATGGGCAGGAACCATGTTTGTTTTGGTCACCACTCGTTTCCTGTACCTACCATGGTGATACATAACTAAGGGGTTTCCCCAATTTTTTGATGACAGACTAAGAGTTGCGAGCAGCCTTGGTGCCCTGATGAGGGTTTAGTGTCACTCTCTACTCTCAGCTCTCGTTGGAAGTTCACATACAGGTGTGCATTTAGACCTCCCCGAAGGCTCAGTCCCATTCTGCGAGGATGCCGCAGGGTTAAGGGAATGTGTGGGACAAAGAGTACATGGAGAGTTTCCACTGCTGTTCCTTCCAGCATTTCTTCCACATTCAGCGTTCCTGACCCACATGCGAGACAAGGCAGAGGAGTTAGTGGGAGCTGTGAAAGTGGTGCTGACTGAGAGGTCACAGGGACCAAGGTCACAAGCAGTGCAAAAAGAGTAGAAGAAAACAGAATGGCTAAGTTCCCATCTTCCTACAGGCTGATATGTTCATATCCTGCCACAGAGGACTCACAGCAGCCAAGAGAGAAGAATATTTTCAGAGAAGGGACTGTATCAAACACTAATGAGAGGTCAAGTAATAGCTCAATCACCTCCTTTGGTTTCAGCAGATGGAGACTTTGGGGAACTTGCTGAGAGACGTTTCCTTTGATGGTGGAAGCAGGAGACAGACTGGGGTCCTTTGAAGATTGACTGGGGTGTAACTTTCTCTGGCACATGTGCTAAAAGTGGGCTTGTTCTGTCCCAGAGACCATGGCAAAAATCAACCTATGGTCTACATGTGTTTCACCTACATGTGAATCAATAATAAAACACAGGATAAGCGAAAGAGAGGAAAAGGACAAATGGAAGAGGTTCAGTGCAAGGTTTGTGCTCATGACTCAGCCTGATTATATATCTAGTAACTTGAGTTGTTCACTTGTAGGTGTGCCAGAGAGTTGGCATCATCCAGGATTAAGATGTGGTTTTTAAATGAAAACTTTCATTTTGAGACAACTGTAGAATCACGTGCAGCTGTAAGAAGAAATACAGAGAGATCTCATGGATGGATGAGGGTCTTGAGAGGTATTGACAATGAAAGGAGAGAGGTGGAAATGGCAGAGAGTGTCATCGAGGGTTTTTATTAGTGGATCAAGGACTTTAAGCTGGACATGCAGAAAAGTGAAGTGTAGAGAGTCAGCAAGCAGAGAGTGAGAAAGAGGTGGCATGAGAAGGGCTGGGTGTTTTGGTGCATCAAGACAGCTGAGTAAATATTCTAGAAGCAGAAGAGGAGGAACTCAAAAAATGGATGAACGAAACCTCAAGTTCTGATTGAAATTTCTGCCCATAATAAGGCATGACTATCGTGCAGGTGGCCGAGGGAGAGGGTAGAATGGTCACTGGAGCCAAGAGGCTAGGAAGTTTGAAGAGTTATCCAATGGAAGCACCAGTCACCCAAGCCAGAATTTTGGAGGTCATGGTAGGGCCTTCCTTTTCTTTACCTCCTCCATGCAAATTCATTAAGATTTTACCTCCTAATTCTTGCTTTTGATCCATACTTTACATGCCCACCTCCTATGCTCAGTTCCTCTCTCCCCAGGAGTAACTTCATACCTCGTCTCCTTGTCTCCAAGCCTCCCCCTGACATTCAATATCCACCTAGGCACCAGCGTGATGACCTTCAGCTCATGACCCTCACCACCATGACTCACCAGACAGAGCCCTCGTTTGGCATCCGTTGGTACTGAAGGAGCTTTCCCTATCTCCCCTTGCTTTCCACCTGGTGAGGTGGAGCTGCTTGGAGGTATCCACACATCAGCTTGCCCTTTGCCCATCTCCTTAGTTTGGCCAGTTCTTACTAATCTTCCATCACAGGCCTGTCCTTAGTCCTTGATTGTGTCAAGTACATTCCCTCTTGCTCCCAACGAGATAGAGTCCCCAGTACAGAGCTCCCTGTACTGGATAGCACCTCTGCATTACATTGGGAATGTGTGCTTATGTGCCCTGAGTAGACTGCAAGATTAGCACAGGCAGAAAGCATGTCTCATTCGCAGTGATCTGAACCCAGATAAAATTACCTGAATTACCTTCTGTCTATACTAGGATCTCTCGGCTTTGACACCACTGACACTTGGGGCTGGATCGTTCTCTTGTTGGGGGCTGTCCTGTGCATGGTAGGATGTTGAGCAGCATCCCTAGTCTCTACTCACTAGATGCCAGTAGCATCTCCCAGTTGGGACAGCCCAAATGTCTCCAGCCATTGCCAAATGTCCCGCTGGGGACAAAATCACCCCTGGTTCAGAACCTCTGGTATATACTAGGAATGCCCAGGAGGAGGAGATCCCAAAGAAGAAAGAAACAAGCCTGCTCTGAGGTTCACAGCCAAGTTCGTGTGTGAAGGCATCACCTTTGCCGTCTCTACCTTTTCCCCAAGTTGCTAAGTCTCATCTGTTGTTTCACATAGGCCAACGTGTATTCAAAAACGCTTGTTGGATTTTTTTCATAACAAAATAATCTTTTAAAAAAGTTTCCACTGGGGCTTCCCTGGTGGCGCAGTGGTTGAGAGACCGCCTGCTGATGCAGGGGACGCGGGTTCATGCCCCGCGTCGGGGAAGATCCCACATGCCGCGGAGCGGCTGGGCCCATGAACCATGGCTGCTGAGCCTGCGCGTCCGGAGCCTGTGCTCCGCAGCGGGAGAGGCCACGACAGCGAGAGGCCCGCGTACCGCAAAAAAAAAAAAAAAAAAAAAGTTTCCACTGAAATACTGTGTTAGTAAGTTTGTAATATCCTCAAAATGCCAGAGAGGAAAACGCACTTGTGAACACATGTGTTAGCGCGTTTGAAGCTGTGACAGCCCTCAGGATGTAGTACTCACTCCTCGGCAAGGACAAGTCTTCAGTTTCTTTAAAGTAGAGCGAAAGATGCTGCTAGATGTTTCTTTCTTTTTCCTCTTCCTTTTTGACTTAAATGCTTAATTGGAAGAATTATGCCCCTAATTTAGTAATGCAGTGACAGAGTTACAAATTATTTCAGAGGATTCGTGAAGTTAACACGGTATAAAAAGACACAGCTGGATTGTTTTAGTAAAAGAGATAATTAGTTATGTCCGGACTGCCATATATCTCTCCTTCTTGTTCTCACTGAAACAAAGATGCTCTATGGTGTCAGCCACCAGCTGGTGTAAAGGGTGAACCCTCTGTCTGACGATGCCCTAAGTTTTGGGGCTTCTTAGTAAATCTTCCCGATTCCATGCAGCCTAGCTAAGTCTCCTCTACCTGTTAAGCTAACTCTCCTTGGAAGGTTATTATGTCAGATAACTGGGAAGAAGGGGTTATCATCACTATGTATGACATGGGTGGGAATTCAGGATTGGGAGGGACTGTATTTTGGAAAATATTTTGAGTTCGGGTGGCCTCCCATTCATTTAGTGATCTGAAAAGGTATGAGGCAAGACCAATGTTCTTCCACCTTTGTAGTGAGAAGGTGTTTTTCTGTCTGTTTGCAAAATTCAGAAATATGGAACTTTCTCGGCTGCTTGGACTTAGGGGCCAGGACAATAAATTTGGGTTTCCCAAAATATCTCATGAAGGGACTTCATCTTTGGCATCACTTAAAATCATTTTATTTTATTTTATATTTTTAATTTAATTTTTATTTTATATTGGAGTATAGTTGACTTACGAGGTTGTGTTAGTTTCAGGTGGACAGCAAAGTGATTCAGTTCTACATATACATATATTCATTCTTTTTCAGATTCTTTTCCCATATCGGTTATTACAGAATATTCCTTGTTGATTATCTGTTTTATATACAGTAGTATATATGTGTTAATCCTAACCTCCTAATTTATCTCCCCTCACCCCACCCACCTTTCCCCTTTGGTAATCATCAGGGGTTTTTTTGTTTTTTGTTTTTTTTAATTTTTAAAACTTAAAAAAAATTTTTTAATCTTTTACACTTTAAAGACGCATACTGAAAAGTAACCAGATTACAGTCCCTAATGGGGATGAGATGCATGAGGAAAGGGCAGTGCAAAAGCAGCTTAGAAGGAGAGGCCCTCTTTACATGGTTTTGTTGTGAAGGTCATCATGGGTGAGGAATCATCTGAGCGGTGCTCAGTGGGAATGGTGCTTGGGTGGGTTTTGAAAGACAAAAGGGAGAGGAAAGCTAACTCTGGAGAGTCTACTAAGGAATCAAAGGGACCTGGAGGCGTGGAGTTGACTAGACCTGCCACCACCCTGGGTTCTGTGGCTTTGGCGAGTTGTTTGACTTTTGCAGGTTCAGTTTTCTCATCTGTGAAGTAAGGAGAGTAAGAGCTGTCCTGTGAGATCCTTGAGATCCTGGCACAGTGCTTTCACCCAGCCAGACCGTGCACTCACATCACAAGGGCCCTTGTCTTATGTCACCTCTGTACAATGAAGAGCTCTCAGCGGCAACTTAGAGGCATTGGTTTATTTGGGGTCATTAGGGTATAGAGCGGTGGGAGGGAAGGGGATTGGGGTGCGAGTCGGAACAGCCAGGAGGTGTCTGAGTTCTGCTTGACCAAGAGATCATGTCTGAGCCAGAGAAGAGGCTGCAGGCAGAGGGCAGGAGCAGCCCTTCCTGAGATTCTAGAAGACACTGAGCAGGGAAGATCTGATGCCCCAAGGGCACAGTACAGCAGTGTGCAGGGCTACATCTGGCCCGTACAGTGTTTTTGTTCAAATTAGATGTCTTGGTTCAAGTTAGGAGAACGTGCCCCTCCTCTGCGTGGTCATCATCACACATGGGGCACTGAGCTTAGCAAGCAGAACACAGATGGATTTCACCTCCTACCCCTGTCCCCTTGGCTGGTGTCCATGTGCAGTCAACAACCTGTACAACTGCACATGGAGTCTCTAGTGTCCCAGCCCACTTGGTGGGGCTACAGTTCTGCCTGGGGAATCCCCCCAATAGGTGGGGTGGATATTTCCTAGTTCCTCTTTGGGTATATGGGCACAAAACAATGGTGAGGAGCTTACAGTCCTTGACCCTTTGAAGAGGCGGGAGCTCCCCCGAGGATGATCCTGCTTGCTCACCTTCACCCATCATCCCCCAAACAGGATGAGCCCGGTGAGGTGAGGCAACTGTCCTGCCTTGGGAAATGAGGTCTGTGTTTGTGTTGCATGTCCCAGTCTTTTGTCCAAAGTGGGTGAAGTGGCACCATGGCCCAATGTGGGAGGGGAAGAGGAACCCCCTTGGGCATGAGTCTACCTGACTGAGAAGACCCCTCACTGGCCCTTCTCTGGCCTGACAGCAGCCACCCTCATCTGACACCCTCATCTGTGACTGGAGTAGTGATAGGAAGCAGAGCCCCTCCTGACAGCTAACAGGGAGGGTCTGGGAGAAAGAGTGCCTCAGCCATCCATGTGGTCCTGGACTTGCCTTATATCTTCACAGTCACCTACTCTCTGTAAACTGAAGTGGGCTCCAAACATGATTTGATTATTATAAAGTAATGACCGATGCTCATGAGTTAAGCTGTAGGAGCTGCTCTTCCTATTGAAATGTGAGTAGTCAGTTAACCAAATCTCACAGCTTGAGAGACGGACAGTAGTACCTCAGGGGTTGCTGGTCACTTTACAGTTTGGGAAACTGAGTCCAGGAGCAATCAGCCTTGCCTTCAGTAACACAGCTAATTAGGTGTAGAATTGAGGCGAGGACATGAATGTCTTTTTTTCCCAATTAAGTGTTCTTTGTATAACATTCTCTACAAAAGATTAGAAAAAAAATCCCTCCAAGTCTGATAGATATTTTGGTAGGAGCTTTATTGAGGTATAATTTACATACCATAACATTCACTTGCTTTAAGTGTGTAATTCAATGATTTTTAGTAAATTTACTGACTTGTGCAAATTTCACCACAATTCAATTTTAGAACATTTCCACTAGACAAAAAAGATCATGAAGGCCAATTTGCAGTGAATTTCCATTCCTGTCCCCCCTCTCCCAGCTCTAGGCAACCACTAGTTTGCCATTTCTACAGATTTGCCTTTTTAAAAAAAAATTTTTTTTTCATATTAATCGAATCTTACAATATGTGGTCTTTTCTGTCTGGCTTCATTCACTTAGCATAATGTTGTTGAGGTTCATCCACGTTGTAGCCTGTATCAGTACTTCATTCCTTTAAAAAAAAAAGTTATTTATTTACTTTCAGCTGCGTTGGGTCTTTGTTGCTGCATGTGGGCTTTCTCTAGTTGCAACGAGCAGGAGCTATTCTTCATTGCGGTGCACAGGCTTCTCATAGTGGTGGCTTCTTTTGTTGTGGAGCACGGGCTCTAGGCGCACAGGCTTCAGTAGTTGTGACACACGGGCTTAGTTGCTCCGTGACATGTGGGATCTTTCTGGACCAGGGATTGAACTCGTGTCCCATGCATTGGCAGGTGGATTCTTAACCACTGCGCCACCAGGGAAGTCCCTTCATTCCTTTTTATTACTAAACAGTATTCCCTTGTATGGAATGGCTATACCACATCTTGTTTAGCTATTCACCAGTTGATGGGCATTTGGATTGTTTTGCCTGTTATTAATAATGCTGCTATGAACATTTGGCACAAGTCTTTGTGTGGATGTATCAATGAATTTTTAAAGGGAATTTGCAAAGTGTTTCAAAGAGAGTTCGTTATACTGCTGAAAACAATACCAATACAACATCCTTTTTCCCTCCTCTCCTAGTCACAGGGTATTACACACTTATATCATGGAGAAGAGCTGGAAAGCCATCAGTGACATAATCAACACCATTAGATCATTGCCAACAGCCTTTATTAGGCTCTAATTCTTCCTAATTCCTGGGATGGGTAGGAGATATATTTTTCCTATAGACTGAATTTTTTTGCTATTAATTCACATTCTCTTCTCTCTCTCCCTCTAAAAAGAAGATGTTTTTCTCCTTCTCAGAAACAGTGAGAATCTTCATCAGAGAAGGTGATAAATGTGCAAGCTTTAGGCTATGTTATCTTCGAAGTCCCCTAAGTGCCCTAGGACCAGCCCCTGAGAGTAACTCCATTACCCTGGGCACTACTGACATTGGATTCTTTTCAGTGGAGGGCTGTCTTGTGCATTGTAGGGTGTGTTAGCAGCATTCCAGCCCACGACCCACTGGATGACAGTGGTAAACCTTCCATTTGTGACAACAAAGACTCCAGCATCCCTGGGGGCTGGAGCACAATGATCCCACTGGAAGGAGATGTTAGGGGATGGGTCTGAGACCACCTCCTGCCCTGCTCTTTCTCCAGAGAGGCTGAGGATTGGTGATCTAGCCAGGCCTCTCCCAGACCCTGGAGGATCCCACGAAGGCGCTGAAGGCTCAGAGACAAGGCGGTCTGTAAATGGGTCCATGTTACTGCATGACTGGAGCAACATTAGCTTCACTGTGAAGGGAAACATGTTTGGGCTCAGAGGAGGATGTTATGGGAAACAAGGGGATGAGAACATGACAGTCTGAAGGGGAAATAACTTTTTATTTAACTCTGATATGAAGTCAACTGCTGCCTGGGTCAAAAACGGCCACCTACCAGATGGCCACGTCTGCCACTTAGAGAGGAACTGGTTCTGTGTGTCCCGGGCAAAAGGGCAGAGGGACACTTTGATCTTTTGCAAAAAAAAAAGCAGTTTTCCACACAAAAGGTTTTCCTGTGTGTTTTCAAATGACACACTTTTAAGACTTGTGGGCCTCTCCCTTGTTTTGGCTTAGGACGGAGCTCTGAATACTTCCCCCGAAGAGGGGAATTTGGGGATTTTCATTTGTAGGACAATCACCCAAATTTTCAGGGACTGAGAGGTTTCCCAGGGCGTAGGACTTTCTGGGCTAATGCCAAGACAGTTGGTCCCCTTGCTCACAAGAGGCAGCGTGCTGCAGCAAGTCTTACCTGTGACCCTGGCTGGCCCTGTCACCTTGAAGAGCCCTCTCCACCCTGAAGCTGCAGGGTCTTCTCAGGGAGAGTATGTGTGGTGACACATCCCTGTATTCCTGCGGGGCTGGCCCATGGGTGAGGCGGGACGGAGGCTGTGAGCAATGAGTCAGTGCAAAGGGTTTTGTCCAGAGTGGAGGGCGATGGAAGGCACATCAGTCCAGCGAGCATTTGGGTGCCTACTGTGTGGTCTCGTCCAAATTATCCTACTGAGATTTTATATACTCTAAATTAAGTTCTTCATCCAACATGAGACTTGGAAATGTTATCTCCTTTCTGTGGGTTATCTTTTCATTCTCTTACTAGGGTATTTCAAAGAGCAGAGGTTCTTAATTTTGCTGAAGTTCAACTTATAATTTTATTTCTTTTATGGATCATGATTCTGGCATGGTATCTAGAAAATCTTTGCCTTACCCAAGGTCACAGCTTCTCTCCAGTACTCTTCTTTAATTTGTATAGGTTGCTGTTTCATTCTGTTGTCATTTTCCTTCTGCTTGAAGAGCTTTAAAATGTTTGGTAATGCAGGTTCTGTTGGTGATGAGTTCTTTCAGTCTGTGTATATCTAGAAATATTTTCATCTCCTTCAGTTTGCCTGACACACCCCATGGTTGACTCTCTTGTTATACAGTTGATGCTGAGTCTTGAAGAGTAACTTGAGGGCCCTGGCAGCCCCTGACATCTCTGTTGGGGTTGATTTAATCATCTACTTGCCTGCAGAGCTAACTCAGAGAGATCCCAGGAAATGGACATAGGTCAGGGGCTTTGGCAGTGGGAAGACCTGGAAAGTACCTGGAGGGCTGACCTTAACCTTTTTGACTGTAGGGCCCTTAGAGAACAGGGTGGCAGCTGTTCTCTAATGGGGATCCTCTCTCTGTAAGTATTTACATGTACCCCACTTGGGCACACAGGTTCAAGGACTCCCCCTGAGACCCATCCATTGTCCCCTGGGTATAGGGATCAGGATAAGGACCCTGACCCAGAGCTTGGGGGCTCTGTGAACTGGGCAGGGTTCCCACATGAGGTACCCCTGAGAGAACAGGAAAGACCAGAGGGGAGAAACTTGAAGAAAGGCACTGTGCTGGAGAAAAGTGTTCCTGCTTTGCCCGGGGTGCATTCTCTAGGGGCTGAGCATGCCCAGGGGAGACAGGTTAAGCATGAAGCCCTAAAATGCCACATCTTCTGAGTCCCGGAGACACTGCCTGAAACCCGCTAAGGCTCCTGCCTTCTGTCTTGGCTCCTTATCCTCCTGGAGGAATAAGGCAAAGAAGGCTTGATGTCAGGGGGACTTCCCGGGTGGTCTAGTGGTTGAGACTCCATGATTCCAGTGTGGTGGGACACAGGTTCCATCCCTGGTCAGGGAACTAGGATCCCACCTGC
This sequence comes from Platanista minor, assembly GCA_004363435.1. Taxonomy (NCBI): domain Eukaryota; kingdom Metazoa; phylum Chordata; class Mammalia; order Artiodactyla; family Platanistidae; genus Platanista; species Platanista minor. The sequence goes on along the minus strand of RJWK010014389.1, from coordinate 12,891 downwards.
CTCGTGCCATGGCCAAAAAAAAGGCTTGATGACAGGGAGCTTAGAGTAGGGGGACCCCAATATGCTGAGCACCTACTGTGTGCTAGATGTGATGCTGAGCCCTTTTCTTGTTAAAGAGCTTTTAGCTTTTGAAGCCATCGCTTTTCTCTCCAGCCCCAAGGGGAAAAAAAAGCCTCCTAGAAATGCAATAGTTTTAGCTGTCCAGTCTAAGGACACGTGACAATGATGCTGGTGGAGTGCATGTGCCTCCAGTTTTCAAGTGGACAAAAATAAGAACGAGGTTGTAAATTGCTTCTGGTTGCTATGTAGTAAACACTGATTAGACAGCCAGTGGACGTGCTTCAAGAACCAAAATGCTAAAAACGTCATTATTACATTATTATTGAGTGGAAGGTGAATGGTTGCAACGTAGATACTATACTAAAAAATATAGCCTTCAATGCAGTAGAGGCTTTAAAATTCACTGCAATATTAGGATCAGTCTTCAAATGACTATTTAAAAAAAACCAAAACAACCCTACTGATGTTTCAAAGCAAAATGTGACCTCTTTCTGAGTCTATCTGAGGTATACAATAGTTTAGATTTTTTTAAAGGACATTTTAGTAAAGATTTCATCTGAGAAAAGACTACTTAGAATAATTTTATTTAAATCAATGCTTAGTTCTCAAAGTGGAAAATTAATTTTTTTTCTCAAGCTGTTAAGTTAAAATGTCAAATTTTGTTTTAACTAATAAATTTAATAATTTTGGTATAAAATAAAATAACTGCTTATGCTTATGAATATTTGTTTAAACAAATTAAACAAATAGGATTAAACAAATGGAAGTCACCTAAACAACCAATCAAACTTAGAAATTTAATTTGTTAAATTTCCTTAAGCATTTTAAAACTCTACTCTCAAAATTTAATATATGTGAAATATCTCATATCTCCCACAGGACAAACTTACAAATCTAATATGTAAATTCCTTCTAAGCACTTACTCATCTTTTATAAATATCACAAGTGAATACGCCAAGTTCTAATAAACTATCAACAAGTTTTTGCAAACTTAATCAAATTATCTTCCTTTCACACTGAAACCACAAGTCTACAATCAACTGAAAATTTCAAATCAATCCCCTGGGCCAATATGTCCTATGCTCTGATATGCTTAAATCTTATAGATTTTTAAAGTGATTTAAATGACAATCACATAATTCATTCCTAAATTCAGTACAGAAATACTAATACTGTGGGTTAGATTTGCCTCATTATCTCTGAATTTTTTTCTTCACCTTCCTGATTACAAAGTTGCTTAACTGTCCCAAGGGAGCTAACTTACCTTTAAGGCTCAGCTCTGGAAAGTGGTTCAAGATCCAGGGTATGTTTGCAGAGTCTGGACCCAGACAGGGATCTGGCACCATGTCCAGAACAATGGGCTCATAGGTGATAGGACTTCTCAGAGCATCACTTTTCATGCTTCCTGATGTTTTGTGCTGTCTCTTTACCCACTTTTTAAAAATTAGCATCCTAATGATTCATAGCCTTTAATGTCTTGACTTAAATTGATAAGACTCTGCACCCTTTAAGTGTTGCATCTGGTTTCTCTTCAGTTGACCACAAGCTGCATCCAACACCAAAGGATTCATCTCCCTCAGACTGTGGACTTGATGCCATCCTTAATGAAGAACTGCAGCAGAAACTTACACCATGGATGCATGTAGGGTATTTGGGCTCATTTTATTGTGTCTTGCAAGGGCTGCTCCATTATCACAGCCTCGCAAGCTAACACTCTCCTTTTCCATCTGTCCTTAAGCTTTTCCCAGCTGTGGTATATGGTTTCCTTTGAAGTGATCAAAGTTTTGTTTTCTCTTTGTTACTTGAGTTGAAAGAACTATCTATTTACCGATTAGCCCTTAACACCATGGGTAGCATCCAGTTGTTTCTAGAATATCCCTCAACACATATCCTATCTCCCTTGACCCCCTACCATTCCTCCATAAAATCTACAAAAGAAAAAAAAAAGGTCTCCATTATTCTGATTAGCACTTCTTTCTGGGACTTTAGTTGGTTGAATGTGGTCCTTTGCAGCCTCTTGGTTGCCCTCACGCTCTATTTGTAGATGAGCCCAAGGACATTCTCCTTCATGAAGGTGCTCTCTTTTATGCTATGCTATCCCTACCAACATAGGGAAGAGATTTGGGCTTCTTGCTTTTAAAGATTAAAAAAATAATAATAATTAGACGTTGGATTTTATTTTATTCATTTATTTTTTGCCGTGCCACGCAGCATGTGGGATCTTAGTTCCCCGACCAGGGATGGAATCCGTGCCCCTTGCACTGCAAGCATGGAGTCTTAGCCACTGGACCTCCAGGGAACTCCCTGGGCTTCTTGCTTTTAATCTTAAGACTGTCTTCACTTCCAAGAGCATACACTTGGATTTGAGGTAAAATGAACATTCTGATCAAAATATCACCAGTTTAAAGATAAAAAGTGGAAAAGATTATATAGGGGCCTCATCTTCCTCCCAATCAGCTCTATTTTACCTCCCAAAGTAAAGATTCCTACAGAGATCTCTTCTCATTACACACATCACTTTCCCCATGAGATTAGTGATCACTGCCATATTTACTCATAAGTTGTCAAGCAGGAGTAGTCTTTTGGGAACTTCCCAAAGATGTAGTATTGACATGTGAGCAAAGAAATGCGGGGTCACCAACATTCATACTCACTTTTGAATATTTTATCCTTTTGGAATAAAAGGTCTGTTGTCAGTAGCTTCAGTGGAAGTAATTTTTCCTCTTCAAAAGTCTGGTTGATCTTTGTTGACATTTGTAACCCACTCAGATGGTTAGACATTTCAAAGTTAGAAAACATGAAGAAAGCCTTCCTGCTCCAGTAATAATGTAATCCACCCCATGTCTTCATATTTACAAGCTATCAGCTGGAATGACGGGGGGGGGGGGGGGGGGCTTCATTCTATATCTATGACCTTGACAACCTAAGAGGTTTTTAAAAGAGCAGAAGTTCACCACCTCTTCAAAATTACCATCTGTGAACACAAGTGTTCATGCATGTATATACATATATATGTGCATACATATACATGTATGAAACTTAAATTATACTTCTTTAATTACATGGAAAAGCAAATACTATCAATATTATATGTATATACCCCCCATATATATACAGTAAAAAAATACTCAGATTAACTCAGAAAAAATGATAGTAACACCGAAATAGTTAAATGCTATTCCAAATATTCTGCCCATTAGTGGCAATATTTTGACTGCTTATTTTCTGGTGTAATTTTAGGCTTCCTTTACACAGACACACATGATGTCATCATAATATGGAAACATAATTTTGAAGTAGAAAAAACTAAATTCAGATAAAATATCCTTTCATAAATTTAAAGTGTGGAAATAAAATCACCCAAAAAAAAAAAAAGCTAGTCATACTTCAATCCAAATTTAGTAAATCCCAGTGTCTCAAGGAACCCAGTCTGAAAACCCTTGATTTTAGGTTGTCTACCCAGATTCAAATGATATAAAGTAGGAGGCAATCTCTTTTAACTATAAATAATCAGTACCTCTTTCTAGAGATAAAATAATCCAAGAGTAATTCTAAAAATGCGTACAAAAATGAGCACACTTTTGTATCTGTGTAGCACAATTAATAAGTTTCATCCCGTAAAGAGCATCTTTGTAAACTCAGAATCCCAGGAAATGTGGACAGAGGAGGGCAGGTGGCAGTTATTATTTTTAAGCCCATTTAATAGAGCAGAGCACTGAGGCTCAAGGAGTAATCAAATCAGATCAGGAGTCCTGGGTGTGCTACTCAGATCCTGACTCCTGGTGGCTGTAAACACTATCCAACCTCTTTCTCTTTCCTGCCCCTAAATTTGAACATATTTATGTAGTGGTCCTGAGAGTAATGGCGAGGATTCATGTGTTCACAGGAGAGCTTGACAGCTCTGTTCCTAGCTCACAAGCAGCTCACTTCACAAGTAGATCTTCTGTCCCCTACTGTATCAGAAACCCCACCCATAGTCACCTAGGAAGTGTTTAAAAACATGGATGCCCCAAACCAAATGAATCTCTGAGGGTGGGCACCAGGAACCAGTATTTTTAAAAAACAGCTCCAGGTGATTTGAATTTGCAGCCTGGGTTGAGATACCCAATCTGTCCTTGTCATCACACTTTCTCTGATGAATGGAATAACCTCAGAGGCTGTTTTCTCTTGTCCTGAGTGCTGGGGCTCCAGGATACAGAGAGGAGTGGGAGGGGAGTCATCTTATTGTCCCCACGATCCATGCACGTGTGTGTGTGTGCGTGTGCGTGTGCGTGTGTGTGTGTGTTCACTCTAGCATAATACACTTCACAGCTCTGAAGCCAATGCCATTTATAATACTATTTATCACACTTTATTGAGCACAGGATCACCTGCAGATCTTGTTAATGTTCTGATGCAATGGGTCTAGGTTGGGGCCCAGCAGTTTTGCATTTCTAACCAGCTCCCAGGGGACATCAGTTGCTCTGAGCCACAATCCACCTTTGAGGAGCACGGATGCAGAGCACTTAAAGACTAATCAGTAAATCTTATTTTACACACACAAATACCATTTTTCATTGATTGTAATATTTCATTTTTTCCCATATTTCAGTAAATGTTCAATCTTCCAGACGATGATGTCTTATGTTTGCTGTCGACCAGGAAACAGCCAACACAGCTGACATTGCCCATGTGCAGGTAGACTTGGTCCTGGCTGTCACACTGCTGGTAGGTACTTCAGTGAGTCATGAGTGTGATTAGTAACTATATAGTTGAGTTTATTTGATGGTTAAAAGATCTCTGAAAATTACATATGATTTGGCATTTAAAGGAAAAATTTATGAAATACACAAAAAGGCATGAAAACAGAGTAGCAGGGTATAATGTGTTGTCAGTAAAGCAAATATGCCTTTTTAGTAGAATGGCATAGTCTCCTATTTCTCACAGAGGGACCGCCATAGGCTTAATGGCAGATTATAATATTGGTTCAAGACACTTGTTGCCCTCCTCTACTGGATCCCTCCCTCCTTCCTGCATCTAGGAGGAGCTTACTTCATGCCAAATCATGCCACGCTTGACCACTTGACTTCCTTTGGTCATTGGTGTGTGAACAGAGTGATGTACGTATCCCTGAACAGAAGACTTAGGAGCCATCACACTGTTCACTTTCCCTCTTCCATGAGAATGGCACGTCCCTGGTAGGGGTCATTCTCTCAGTCTGGTCCCCAGAATGAGGACCTGTGGAGGTGAGCTGTCACAGCCAACCGGAAAGCACACTGAACCCAGCAAAAACAGAACCTTTGTTGTTGTAAGCCCCTGGGATTTTGGTGGTAGTTTTTACCACACATAATTTATCAAAAGCTGAGTAATAGAGGGGCCTAAGAGAAGAAGTAGGTGGAAATAAAGTACTACTGAAATCTATGCAGATGGATTGCCTAGTCCAGGGCCACCAACGCAACCAAAAGTGAGAGAAATCGCCAAATCCCAGAGAATAGCACAAAGGCGTTCAGGTAGGGAGAGAATGGTGTGATCAATTCACGCATCTAATTCACACTGTCATTAAGGCATCCCGCTGTAACCTAATTTACAATTTGTTTTTCTCAGTCATTTGAAAAATAAAAGTGTGTCTTGCAATCATGTTGTCTTAGAATCCGTGAAACAGTCGCTGTCCCACTTTGAGGCGCCATGTTTCGTTTTGTTTCACATGCTGAATCACTTGTGCATTTCTCAAGCATTCTGAATTAAAAATCTGTCAGAAGATTTGTTCATTTCAAGGCAGTTTAATGAAGAAAAGGACTCTGTGTATGTATATCCTCCAAGTAAGGAATAAATAGTGCTGTTTTTAAAGCAAATGTCAAATTGTTCCTGGAGGGAAGATCTAAGGCCTCCCGTTGTTTCCTTGCTTTTGAAGTCATTACTTTGTCTCCAATGCCCCAGAGGAAGCTCTCCTAGAAGCTGATGCTCCTTTTTCTCATTTAGATGGCAATTCTTTTAAAACAATGGATAAGTTATTTGGGCGTGAGGGATAGGTCAAGAGAGTTGCATCTGCCAACTCACTTTTGTTGTATTTGCTTTCAAACAGGAGGGGACAGCTATTATCATTATGAAATCGTGATCCATATGAGAAAATAGATACTCAGGGTACACAGGTGCCTGTATAAACTCAGGCACTGTTTGTGCATAGCTCTTACCTATGGGTTGGGGAGGGGGGGAAATTAATCTGAGACCGTACTTCTATCTTTTTTTTCTCTTAATTTTGTCTCTATATTTTGAAGACAATTTATTCTTGTTTTAGAATACAAAACAATTTTCATTTTTCACTCACAACTTCCACTCTGTAGTCTCTTCCAAACTACCCTAACAGCTTCTAATGAGTTGAATGTGGTTCGGCTGAAATCAACCCACAGGCTACACAAGACTCCACATTTCCCTCTGAGATGAAAGGCAAGGCAAAGAGAACTATAATTATATTTCCTTTCGGCTTCCTATCTCCCCCTTTATTCCTTTTTACTTTTTTAAAGAGACAAAGATCTTAATAGAAGTGCTTCTACCCTCACGTACCTGTTGGAAACTCTTTAAATTCCAAGAATTAACTTTCGAGGATTTTTAGGTCAAAGATAAGGGTCAGCCAGACTTGGTGAGTGACAGCAAAATAACTGGATGCCAGCGGGGATTAGTTGAGCCATATTAGGGATACACAGCAGAAGTGATTGGATATAAACCATCTGTACAGCTCCATCTTGACTTGCCCAAGTTGATACAGTCAGTCATCTTTAAGCTGCCTATAGGGTGAAGAGTCAAATGAAGTTCTGAAAAGCAGCTGCTATGTTTGGACAGTGCAAACAGCCAATTTCGAGCATGCAGGCAGAGAACTCCAGTTAAGCCTGCAAATCTGGATCGGGCACGCGTAGACCTACTTATCTGTGTGATCCTTCAGCAAGAAACCATTAAGTCTCCGGTCTCTCTTAGTTCATCTGCAATATGAAGGGGTGGACAGAGATGATCTCTTGACCCCCTTTGAATGCTGACCACCCTGTGATTCTGCTCCATCTTCATCCTGTGGGACCCTTGCCAGCCTTCAACAGGCTCGCCACGTGCCCAGCACTGCAGAATCACCCGGAGCATGCCGCATTAAGCTTGACAGGATACAGAAAGCATCCGCCAGCCAAGCGCTGTTGGTCCAATTGCTGTCATTCTGCAAAGTCTAATCCAGAGTGCCACACGATTGTGAGAAACCCTGGATAAGAACTTCATCTTTAACAGCACGCGCTGCACTTGGCAGGAGAAGTTTGCCCTTGCTTCGGCTCCAGCGCTGTTTGCTCAAATGCAGACGCTCTCCAGAGACCTCTCTTTCAGACTTGATTGTTGGTAAGGAGTTCTGACAGTGTGTCTTGCAAAGTTGCTGGAAAGGAGTAGCCCAGGGGTTACTGAGCACACAGGAAATGTTCGATTCTTCATTGTCTGGGAAGACAGTCAAGGAATTAATTACCAGGTTCTGATATTTCTGAAGTGTCACTGCCATTTGGCTACTTCGCTTGCAAGAGATGATTGGAAGGTCAGCAAATGTTTGCAGCCATGTTTCAGGGCATTGCAATCTCCCCAAGGGAAAGCCTTTCATCTGAAGGGCCACTTGTAGAAATTGAGTATCTTAAATTTCCAACAGGCTGGAAAAAATTCCTGGCTACTAAGATGCTTTTATGTTACTTGGCCTTTTTTAAAAAATTTTCAGCTTTATTGAGGTATAACTGACATAAAATTGTAAGATTTTTAAAGTGTACATCATGATTTGATACATGTATACATTGTGAAAAGCTTCGCCATAGAGTGTTACTTGGCTTTTTAAAATAAGGACAAAGTGGGGGAAATGCAGACAAATTTATAAACACTGTATAAAATGCAACTAATTTTATATTGCCCTCCTTTTCCATAATGTTCTCATCTAAGCTTTTGGATGTTATCATCTACAAAGCAAATTTTCTTTTAAATGTGTATACCTGTCAAGACTATACAGTTCCCAATATTACAATTGATGATATCGATATTACAATGCTTCCTAATGTGGTCCTGCTTCCTGACTTCATCTCACAATCATTTGTTGATGGGCCACCTGCTAGCTTAGGTGATGGAAACCTGAAATGAATGGGCAGAATCTCTGCTTTTAGGATGTTCACTTGTGTCAAGTGGAGAACCTGCACCAGAACAGATCACTAAATGCAATGCAGTGAGTTCACACCTTAGAGGATCATAGGGAAGCTTCACTGAGATAGACCATGGGTTGAATTGCCAAGAACGATCACAGGTCTTTAAGGGAAGATTCCTGGAAGAGTGTAAGGACACATGAAGGAACGGAGGAGAGAAATGGTGTGGTTTATGCAGAGAAAGTTCAGTTCAGCTGCTGCAAGAAAGTGCAAGAAGTAATTGGATGGAAGGCTAAAGAGCGAGGTGTGGATCAGATCATAGAAGGCTGTGTTGCCACTTGAAGGAGGTTATTTCTCATTCTTAATATTATCTTATTTCACAAACAGCCCTTCTAGTTTTTAGCAATTTTAATCCTTTCCACTTCTTAAATTAAAGATTTAATCCTTTAGTCTTCTAGGGATGTGGGTCTCAACTTCTGCTGCACATTAGATCACTTGAAGAGCTTTCTAGAATCTCAATGCTCAGCTGCATCCAATACTATTTAATTGGGGTGCAGACATCGGTACTTTTAAAGTACTTCTGGGTGGTAACGATGTTCAGCCTGGGTTGAGAACCACATTACTATCTGCTATTTAAAGAAGGTAAGAAAGGCAAATTCTAGGCACTCATGTTTGAAATTCACATCCCTTCCTCATTGCAATGGTCCTTTGTCACTTTTTGCATCAAGGTTTACAGCATCTGTCAAAGTCACACATAAATTTATAAGTAACTAAAGGAATGGAAATTTCATATGACATCTTTGTTAAAAGCTCTCAAACATCTTCCTAGGAAATATTCTCCCAGAAATGGCAGGCATACATAACAACTTTAGCCCTGATAAGATTTCATGGGTCACCACTGTCCGCCCTCATTTCAGAGCCTGAAATCCCAGGTTCCTGCCTCTCTCACCACTTCCTGATGACTCACTGCCTCATCGTGTATGAGCTAATGTTTCTATTCTGCCCTTGGAATCTAGACCCTTTCCGTGTAACACATCTGGCTCTAAAGTCAAGTCATTGACTTTAAATAAGCAAAGGAGAATTAAAACAGTTCTCTGCAGAGTGGCTGCATCCTGGATAGCCAAAACTTCAAAAATTTTTGGTCTGCTTCGTTGTTTTGTATATTTTCAATACTCATGAAACTTTGCAAGGTGGGTTTGGGAACAATCAAATCTAGATTTTTCTGAGCCAGTTCTAGGAAATGAGATGAGCTTTCTCTTATGAAACCCGAGTGATGTTCTTGTGGGATCAGTAGACTAGGGGTTGACTCCTCAGTCTGACCAATAGGCTACACAGCTTGGTGTTCACATCTCAGAGACCCCTTCCTTATCTGTAGGTGAACTTTACCCCCTTGAACTGCTAGGATAACTAAATGTGATGGTTTATGTAGAATGTTAAACACTAGTCTCTTGGACCCTAAAATGTCAGTGTCCTTCTCAGACAGGAATGAGATTACTTAGGTCTCAGTTCTACTGGAGTTAGAGTTGACATTTCTGAAAAATGCTTTAGCTGTAACTCAAAGACACACATGTTTATTGGAGAGCTAGCCTATCTCAGGTGCCATGCTAGGCTCAGATAAACAGAAAATGGAAGAGCATCGCTGTCTCCAAGTATCTTAAGATGATCACGGTTAATGTTTGTCTAATGCCCACACTGTAGAATGTATTACACAGTTGTTAAAAATAATGATAGAAAGCATTATTAGATGGCTTGAAGGGATTTCTCCTAGATGTTATTGTGTGAGAAAAACAAGGTTCAGAAAAGGCACAGCAAATATTTTATTTTTTAAAAAACTAAACCCTCCCCTGAAGATGCACATTTACATCATGAGTATATGTCTCCAAAGGCATGGGAAGGAACCTATGGGTAAATATAGGCATATGGAAGGATACAGGTGTTAACGTAGCTCACCTGGTAGTGGGAGTGGGGTGATGGGGGGAGCTGCAGATGAGGTGGTAGCAGTGGTGAAAACAGCATGTAGGGTAAGATCTCATTCAGGTAAAAATATGTGTATGTATGGCTTCATAAAGAGATGCATCCATTTTTTGTTGTTGAAAAAGACATAGGTTCTTTAATTTAACATGGGAGACTGTTACAGGCTGAATTGTGTATCCCAAAAAAGATACATTGAAGTCCTCAGCTTCAGATTATGACTTCATTTAGAACTAGAGTCATTGCAGACATACGTGGTCAAAATGAGATGAGGTCACCTGAGTAGAGTGGGCTCCTAATCCAGTGTGACCGCTGTCCTTATATGAAGATGGCCATGTGAAGACAGAGGCATGGGGGAGCATCGCATGAATGATGCTAGCACGACAAAGGAGCACCAAGGACTGGCAACCAGCAGAAGCTGGGGGAGGCGAGGAAGTGTCCTCCCTTAGAGCCTTCTGAAGGAGCATGACCCAGCTCACACCTTGATTTTGGACTTCTGGCCTCCAGAACTATGAGAGAATAAATTTCTCTTGTTTTCAGCCACAGGGTTTGTGGCACTTGGTTACAGCAGCCCTGGAAAATTCATACAGACACAATTCTTGATTCTGTTTTATAACCTGACCTTTTTCATTTAACAAATATTGTGAACATCTTTCCATGTCATTCAAGTTTCTGCTACAATATCCAAGATTAAGTTTCATCTGTACTCTGAAAGTGTGGCTGCATTTTGTGTCCTGTAAATTGACCTTATAAAGTGAACTGTGGGCCTTTCTGTTCCAGTTGGGTCCTCAAAGGCAGGTTGGGGATTTGGGGAGGGATCCTTTTCACCGATGCTTAAGTAGAAGGCTGGGACCCTGTCTTATTCCTACTGCCTGATAGTTGTCATTTCTTCTTTGCCTGTGTTGAGTGCAGGGCACACTCCACGCCTTGTACCAGGTGCTGGGAATACCTGTGCCTGAGGTGTGTCCTGGCATGTGGACTCTTGGGAGACCTGGGCAGAGTGCTGTGGTCCAAGCCTGGCCCAGGAGCCCAGGACCTGCTGGAGATCACAGGACCAGGCAGGGGTCTGTGCAGACAGACCTGGGCCTGCTGATGTCCCTGGGGCTCCCTTCCCCAGAGGAACCCCTGAAGACCAGAATTAAGTTTCCTGCTAGTTTGGTTAGATGGATTCTCAGAATCAAAATTATATTTATTTATAGAAAATTAAGAATGGATGATCATAGTAGACCTTTCTATGGTACAAGATGTTCAGTACCATACTTTGTTCTTTATGTTAATTAACTTATTTAAACCTCACCACTTCCTAATGCCCTGTTGCCACCCTCATTTTACTGATGTAAAACTGAAGCAGAGAGAGGTGAAGCCACTTGCCCAAGGTCACAGAGCTAACAAGAAGAGGAGCTGGGATTTGAATGCAGGCAGCTCGGCTCCCAGGGGCTGCATCGTGACCCCTGGATGACACAGCCCCAAGACTCCTGGACACTCCAGTGCTGAGCAAGTACCCGTTCTGAAGGTGTCACGTTCTAAAGGTGTCACGATCATTAACTCCTTAACTGCGTGTGGTTTCTTCTGAAATATGAGCTTGTGAACTGAGACTCATTTTGGCTACCGTATATTTCACAACATTCCAGCCTTTCTGAGCTGATAACAAACAGTTTTGGTGTTTTATGTTTACATGTGAAAGCTCTAGAAATAACCAAAAGAAAAATAAAAGAAAACATGGAATAACCTTATTCCTTTAAAAAGGTATAGAATAATTTTATTCTAGAGGAAATCAGACCCAGAAGCCTATTCAGGAAATGGTCATGCAGAGAAGAGGACATGGGCTTGAGGAGTTCAGGTGAGACATGAGGAAGGACTTCCCGTAGGGGCAGGGCTGGCCCAAAGGTGATTAAGTAGAACCCCACCCCTGGCCCAAGTGGAGTTCAGATGGACACAGTCTTGAGGCCATCTGGTTTCCGGAGGACGACTCTGGCTGGGGTATCCCCTGGGCCAGCCAAGCCTTTGCATCAGCTAAGCTGACCAGATGCTCTTGGGAGCAGCTCCTGTTTCGAGGGCCAGTGGGGCCTGCTGACGTTACTGCTTTTCTTAATAGCTAAGGAGTTAAAGTAGAATCATTGAGATGATCTTTCCACGTGCCTGAGTGAGATGCTTCACGTGTATGAGGAGAGACACAGGTTGTAATGATTCTTTTAGGTGAGAAGGGGAGCCAGGCTATGCAAGCATTTAAACGGCCAGATTTAAAAGATAATGACAGGGGCTTCCCTGGTGGCACAGTGGTTGAGAGTCCTCCTGCCGATGCAGGGGACACGGGTTCATGCCCCGGTCCGGGAGGATCCCACATATCACGGAGCGGCTGGGCCCGTGAGCAATGGCCACTGGGCCTGCGCGTCCGGAGCCTGTGCTCTGCAACGGGAGAGGCCACAACAGTGAGAGGCCCGCGTACCGCAAAAAAAAAAAAAAGTTAATGACATACTCAGAAGCTAATTGAGGGAAGAGAGGGGAAGGCAGTGGGGCTGCAGCAATTTGATGGAGGCTGGAGAGAAGCCCCTTACACAGCCATTGGGAGGAGAGGACCCTCTGCAAACCTCACGGACGCCTGCTCTTTGTCAGCTCCAGCAACACCCACCCGAGAGCCACAACTCTGTCTTCTTGTTCAGGAGTTTCTGTCCTTCCCCGGCTGTCCTCATTCGGAGGAGTTTTCCTGGTTTTGATTGCAGTGTGTCAACTGTTAGCCCTTTA